>CM040424.1:84458223-84705390 GCA_022702705.1 Papilionanthe hookeriana x Papilionanthe teres
CAATTAATAAATGGAAATTAATACAAAAATTATAGTTATACTTCACTTCTCTTACCACAAAAGTCCTATAAAGATTTGATTATGGAACTTATCTTAGTATTACCTCACATAATATAACAATTTGAGTATATTCTTATATTTGTGGATCTTTTCTTGAAAATGAAATAATCTCGTCGATTCAATACTAAAAAACTTTAATTGCATCTCATGTTGCTTCCTTCTATTTTAGTGAAGTGGTGAGACTATATGGTCCAATAAGAACAAACATCTTAAATCATGAAGTGCAATTATGAGCTTCTTCTAAAATAATTTCTAAAAAAATTATCTCCAAATTATACTTTTTACTACTTAACATTCATAAATTTATGGTAATATTAAAGTGTTAAATATGATCTTAGGATATATTTTGTAATGTACTTTGTGAGCATATAGTTATGTGGGATCTAGTTCAATCTACTATTAATTTTACCTATAATAATTTTAGTAATATGTTAAATTGTATAATTAACTTCTACCTTATGATTGATTGTCAGCTTTATATGCAAATAGATGAGTTAATATCCCCATATTAGATAAATCCAATGATTTTGTAACTTCATTTGCATAGAGCATGCATTGCCTTAACTAAGAGATTTAACAAAGCTAGGTATTTTGTAGGATGAAAATAAATATACTATTTTTATTTATAAGAAGTTCATTAAATTTATCTTTTGGATGTAAAGTGTTAAAAAGAATCACAGCTACAAGGATAAAAAATTTGAATGTCATATGAGCACGACGTTAAAAGTATTAAGGAAAAAAATAAATATATTTATAATGTTAATCTTTAAATTGATGTATATATCACTGATACGTCCAAAATACTATCAAGCACTAGTGATACATGCAAGTATATGAGCTAGCCAATTAATATATGAAATTGTCTATGTGAATCGATCCCATGAGGAACAAGTTAACTCCCAAAATCGGAAAAGGTTCTAGTCTACTGACTTTGAGCATAACTTGAAGTTTTGAAATTTAATGATTTTTTAATTTCTCATCCTAATTTTTTAAAAAGTAAAACCAATTACTAGTTTTGAGTTTAAGCAGGTGATATAAAATCTTCCTTGAATTGATCAACTGCAAACCAGATCTATCTGAGTAACTCTAATGAAGTTGAAGATTAGGCATAATAGTTTTCCTTAGCCCCTCCTAATATTCATAAGAAAATTAGGGTTTTATATTATAGTTAGTCTCCTAACCATGAAAAAATCCTAGTGTTTGTAAATTTTCTTACATGTTTGCAACATCCTAACAACAATATTCTTATTCTTTTAGAGTAGTGTAGTTTAACCTAATTGTTCCACTAGCCTATTCCAATAGTACTGTAAAAAACCCTATTTTAACATCCTAAGTAACTAATTTAGGAGTAAATTGTGTGCAAAAGGTTAAACTATCAACTTAAAATCTAAATTAAACACAATCAACAACAACAACAACAATAACAAAGCATTTGTCCCACTACGTGGGGTCGGCTACATGAATCCTTTTTCTCCACTGTGTCATATTTAGTGTTATATTTTCATTTAGTTCTAATCAATTAAGATCATTTTTTATACAATAAGCCAAAGTCTTTCTAGGTCTACCTCTGCCTTTCTTAACATAAGTCAAATCTAGAACATCTACTCTCCTAATTGAAACATTAGATGGTCGACATTTAATGTGAGCAAACCATCTAAGAAGAGACTCTCTAATTTGTTCGTCACAGAAGCTAAACCAACCCTATCACAGATATATTCATTTTGCATCTTGTCTCTAAGTGTAAAGCCACTCATCCACCTAATCATTCTCATCTCAGCAACAATTAACTTAGTATTATGCTTCTCTTTTAAAGGCCCACATTCAGCGCCATAGAGCATTGCAGATCTCACTGCCATCATATAAAATTTTTCCTCCAGTCTAAGCAGTACTTTTCCATCACACAAAAGGCCCGAAGCACTCCTCCACATCAACCAACCAACTTGAATTCTACTATTAACATCCCCATCTATTTCACCATCACTTTGAACAACAAATCTGAGATATCTAAATCATTTACGCCTTTTAATAATTTGATCACCCAAAGTTAAACTTTTGTCACTAGAGCTACTAACACTAAAATACAATCCATGTATTCAGTTTTAGTTCTACTCATATGAAGGCCTTTAGACTCCAGTGTAGACCTCCATAAATCAAGTTTTTCCTGGGCTTTTTCTCTAGACTTATCCACGAGAAGGATATCCTCAGCAAAAAGCATACACCAAGGTACAATAAAAAAATACAATTAAGGTGAGAAAGAAATTTGCAAAAAGTTACATATTGAACAAAATTACATAACACACATAATATTATTTTTCCAAAAAAATCAATTCAATTGAGAAAGAAATTTAAATGATACTCATATTTGTTGAACACAACATAAATTCCATTTCAAAATTCAAAGAAAATAAATTTAACATGATCTTGCCAATATTCTTCACCGAATTACAAGAAGTTACCACAAAATATCTAAATTTCCATCCTCTTTAATTACAATAATTATAGCGCACGCTAGCTCTCTCTCAAGTGAACTCTCACATACATTATCACACTCTCTTAGAAGGATCCATCCATTGAAGCATGATTGAAGGTTATGATAATTCCCTAATAATTTTATCCATCCTTTAAATTCATTTTCTCAATGTCACTAAGGGTTGAGCGTTGAAAAACTATTGAGAAGAGATCCATCCTTCATTCAAAACAACTTCTTTTATTATCACAGATTGTCGCTTAGATAGAAAACTTTCAGTTCTCCTTAAGCTGGTTCATCAACACCCAAATACTTCCATGGAGTTTCAGAGTCTTGCTTTCTCTATTTTTTCATTGTTATTTCTCCTATAGGTGCACTTATAGTCTAGTGTGTCACCTTGGTGCCACTAAAGGTTATTCCTAGGTACTTGCCTCTTTGTTTGGGACATATAGGAGAGGAGTGAGAGGCATGACTATGTGAAGAATGGTGTAGGCACGGAAAACATGACATAAGTATGCTAAAAATAGCATAGGTATGTGAGTTAAAGACGCCTTAGTTCTTTTGAAGCATGTAACCTTCAAATAACATTAAAAAAAAAACTTTAAAATATATAAGTATGATACAAATAGTGGAGACACTGTAAGAAAATACAACGAAAAATATTGGCACATCAAATTCCCCCAAACATACAAACTTACCCTCTAGTAATTTCAAAGTACAGTATTAGAATAAAATAGAAATTTAGGAAGATTGTAAAATAAAAGAACTTATGATTGTTAATATTTCAGTAATTATTTAAAGTAGATTGCAGAGATCTGTCTTATACGTAGAATACTCATAGCAACCTTCTACTATGTTTTTTTAATTCTCACTAATTTAATTTAGATATATACAACTCATCTCAAATTACTTATGTAAGGTCAAAATTTCATTACACATGAAATTTAGTTAACTATGCACTTAAACAATAGTAGCTCTGTTATTATCACGTTGAATATAAAATTTCAAAGTTTATTTAATGAAGCTTTTAATTTTTTACTTGTTAGAAATGTTTATAAGTATCAATTTTTAATTTGAGCTTAACCTCAAGCTTCTTCTTTTAGGTTCATTTTTTTTCAGTTTAAGCATGAACTTTATTTAGTTTTTTTCTTTCATTTTGTTTTCTTTTCTTTTTTCATTTTCAAGGTGGATTATTATATCTACTTAAGCTTATTTTAATGATTTTGAATAATGACCCTCTCCAAAGTCAAATTCTTAGTTACTTACTATTTTTTTTAAATATTTGTACTTCAATAGATAATAACTAAGAATTAAATCCATTAAGTGAATAGTGACAAAATTTTATAATGCTTAGGTGTTAATTTTTATAAATATTCATTATTCACTTAAGAATTAATGAAAATCTACATCGATTAGTTTACTAAAGTTTGAATCAAGCATTAATAACCTCCTAATTCTATTCACACTCTTCAAAATTTTTTGTCACTGAAATTTATGTTCTTTATAAAATTCACCTCTATGCTTATCTACGTCTACCCCACAATTTATAAAAACTTCAAAGTTATATCATTAATTTTTCTTAAAAGGTAATATAAACATATTTATCACCCCAACGCACCCTCCCGTCCCCTCCCCCACGAACTCCCCACCCTCCTAAAAACTTGTTTTTGACACTATGCATATAAATATAAACGAATAGGGAGATGAACATAGTAAAGCACAACTTGAATAGATAAAAAAAAAAACACTACAAAGTATGCAACTAACACTTGTGAATATGCCAAAATCAATGAATATAAATATGCAGACACATTTTCCAGATCCAATTCATAAGCAAGTAAAATTTCAACATCAAGATCCAGGAATGTGTGAGAGGCAGGTAGCCTTAGAGATTCTAGCAGGCAAAAGCAGACACAAGCTTACTCAAAAGCAAAGAAAGATAAATTAGGGTACCTCCTAATCGGCATTTAGTTGAACTTCATCAACCTAAACCAAACATATAAATACATCATAAAACAAGTGATCATGCAATCATACTACAAGATAACATTTGGATTGCCTCTCAAGTAGCAATTAGTTTTATTTTTTCAGCTTGGTGAAGTCGGATTAATTTCAAGATTTTTCTCTTAGATTAAATAGCTTGTTTAATAATCCTCAATTTATCATCTGATATTTGAAATGCCCTGGCGACTCCCCTAATCTATTATGATCCCATATTTTTAACTTTTTGAAATATTAAATCCTTCTTTTTTAAATTCTTATTTAAATTCTTATGTGACCTGTCTATTTCCACTGTCAAGTATTGGCTCAGCGTATAGCTAGGGGTTGGAATAAGATTATGAATTTGAAGTCACTTCCTCATTTTGCACTCTAATAGATTACTCCCTTTTTTGTAAGTCAATATTCACCCTATCTGTTTGTGTGTGTGTGTGTGTGTGTGTGTGTGTGTGTTTGTGTGTGTGTGTGTGTGTGTGTGTGTGTGTGTAGATTATTGAAGAACAATCTTTATTGGCTTATTCAATCAAAACAAATTTAATAATACAAAAAAATTGAATTCAATATGATAAATCAAACATTGATTTTCTTATTCCATTATATCTCTTACTGTTACATTATGGCTGATAACATTCAAAAAAGAGGTTCCTTGAAGGCCTCAAAATATTGTCATTGTTCAAATATCAAATTTATCCATTTTATTTTTATATCAAATGAAAATTTTACTGGAAAATCTTGGAACCATTTTATGTGTCATTTTCATCTTAATTTCAGCAATGAGGATGTCAACTTCTCCCACTCAATTAAGTGGGATAACAAAAATAATAAGCCTACAAAAGTACATTTTGTTTAGATTTTAGCTTAGATAACCTATTGGATCTTCTAAAATTATATGAATCATATTACATATAATAATATGCAAGAAGATAAGTATCAACTTTCTTTTAACAAGGATTGATTTTCTTGAGTGTTTGTGATTTAATCAATTGATAATTTTATTTGAAGGAGACCATTAATTTTTCTAAATTTTAAATAAAATATTTATTGAGATGAATGATTGAACTAACATTAATCTATTCTCTCTTTATAAGCCTTCTAAATGTGGCTTTTGTAGCATTAAATGAAATTTAAAGAATGGCCTCACTCAATGCAACTATAAACTCTTTCATATAAGTGGAGATGAAAATCATGTTACTGATTATATGTGTATCTTACTGTGCATGTGTCTATAGATAAATACATACATGTCCGTATGTATACATATATGTATACACACACACACACACACACACACACACACACACACACACACACACACACACACACACACACACATATATATATATATATATATATATATATATATATATATATATATATATATATATATATATATATATATATATATTTATTTATTTATTTATGATTGAAGGACTTTCTTCATTGGCTTATTCAATCAATACAAATGTTTAATAATAATAAAAGCAAAATCACCATGATAAATCAAACATTGATTATCTTATTCCATTGTACAATTAAAAAGACAATATTATCTATTTTTACTTTGTCGTTTTCATAAATGTTCTTCCATGAAAATCCATCTTACTTTTCAATTATATCTATAACATATTATCAAGCTTATAATCATTTTTTATTTCTTAATTGAATCTATTCTGTCAAAAATTATCTCTTAATTACTTTTGCACATTTTCATGAATATCATATCATTATATCAGATGGATAAAGACCAATCACAAAATCAAGAGATAAGATTCATCCAACTATGATAAAATTATAAAAGAATTTGACATCCACATACTCAAAATTTATTTATTCATAAATATTGATTTCTTCAATATAATTTATAAGGAAAAGTTATGCATGCCTAACCCATTGTCTGACTTTAGTTATAACTTGTTCATTTAGACTCAAACACTAAGTTGGACCTGGCTTAAGAAGACCTCCACATGCTTTCATCTGCATCTTCTGAGTGAGGAATACCACATAAACTGCCAACTTGAGATTATCGTTCAGCTTTTTGGCACTACATCAGAGCTTCAACTTATATACTAACTCACAACTTTGATACTATCGGATAAAAGGTCAGAAAAGTATAAGGTTTGTAGCTGTCATAATTGTTGACAAGTCTTAGGATTTGATTTAAATATTAAGCATTACTTCAATTCAAATTAAAAAACTTGCATGTCACGTATTTTTCAGCATAAATAGTTTGGCCCATGTGTTGGCTAAAAGCATAACCTTTTTGTTGACTATTAGAAATTAATATGCATTGAACCACAGCATAAATTATTATAAATTTCAAAAAGGTGTTGATATATATCTTTTAAGCATAAAATATAGTCGCAAATTACTTAAAAATAATTATTAGTTATTGATTATGCTTTTAAACGTGATTAAAAGTAATCATATTTGTCATGTTTTTATCTCATAGTCTCAAGTTTTTATGAGAATTATCACAAGGTAGAGATAAGATAACTTTTAAAGAGAAAAAGGTTGATTTGGGAGTTTAGTTTCATTTGGAGTTCTTTTCCTTGTGTAATTTTTTTTCCACCCACCACAGCTTGAGGAGAAGTCTGAGACGAATGGCTACTTGCCAGTTTGTGCGAAGGAGCAATGCACCTTCTATCCATATGCATGCATCATCCTTCCACGTATAAGCAACGACCAACGTATCTTATTTAACATAAAGTTAAGCGCATTACATGAGATATGGAGGAATTTAGGTGGCTGTTGCTCATATGATTGACTAATTTTTAGATATGGAATCCGGGCCTACGTGGTCATAACTACTTATGAATCTAAAATACTAGTCTTAGTGTTTGAATCATTATAAAAAACATTAACACGTGTTGCTTAAACTTATGTTACTGCCACTTGGATTGTCTTCCACTACAAGGAAATGAGGTATGACCAACGACCAAAATATAGGTTAGAAAAAAATGTACCAATTTTCTACGACACAGCGGCAGTTTATTAGGTCAAATATTAGGGACAGCTTAACTACAAATATACCGTCGTTTAGCTGCAGTAATATTTCTGCTGAATGTTTTCTATTACTAGCAACGAAATAGTACGTTGGTTATAAACGACAAAGAACCGACGGCCATAATTCACAGGTTATTTAAGAACCCATTGTTTGGCGTGGTGTTAACCGATGAGCTATATTGATAATATTATAAACTGACAGATTTTAGACCGCTTGTAAACCATCGGTAAATGCACCAACTGAATCCCTCATTTCCTTTATTTTGTCCTCCCTATCAGCTCGCGCTCAGCATCCCCCCTTGCCCCAGCTTCTTCCCTCCCTTCGCAAAAGCCTCGGCCTCACACTTGCCATAGCCTTTCAGTTTCGTCTAAAACCCTCGCCTTCGCACCCTAACCCTAGCTAGTTGGAATCGAGTACAACAGGATTGTGGCTTGCAGAGACCTGGTACTTCCATTTCTCTCCTTCTTGCGTTCAACCCCTACCCGAAACCATTCACTCTTCGCATCTTCTTTTTCACGCGATTTCATGCCTAAGGGTTGTTTCGCTACACTTTAGATTTACATTAAGGGGGTGTTTGATAAATCTAGATTTAAGGCAAAATGGAGGAAATATAGGGATTTAAGAACTTGTAGGATTTACTAAGGCAATTTTTTTTTTCTATTTGGCATGATTAAGCTTAAATCATGCATAAATCTTGCTTAATTCCTGCTTTGAGAAATTATTAAATGAAAGCCTCAAAGAGTAATTTTCAGTAATCATCATAAATTGAGTGTAAAAATCATCGTCAATACCTCAAGGAAAAGTGTGTAAATAAATTCTTAGACATCTCCACAAGCTTGAAGAGCCTCGTGCTTGATTTATTATGATCATACAAGTCAAATAGAAACTAAAATAGTCATGTTGGTTATTACATTTCTTTTTCTGTTATCGGAATTTCTATATAGGTCAGAACAAACTAAATGAGTGATGTGGTTTGGAATTGGATTTATTACTACATCTTTCTCATACTGAGTTGGGTTGATGTTATTCCCTTTCTGTAATGTGTACTCTGCATATATTTTGGATAATGCAATGTTTACTAGGATTGACTGGCCGTTGATATACTTCCATCGTGTTGGATTGACTTTCTCATATTGAACATTGGTGCTTCTACTCTGATTGGTTTGTTACTTGAGATAGTCGTCGTTTTTTATGATTAATTTGATAAGCTTACATTTCTTCCTTGATCTTCACTGGTTGCTAAGATTGGTTATTTGAGGTGTGATGAATTCCATCCTTCATTAAAAATTAACCATTTTTTAATATATTTTTATTTGTTTAAAATCATGGACGAAATTTTAATGTTTTCCTATAAGTAAGTTCTGAGCTTAAGTTGATTATTTTTCTTCTTTTTGTTTTGGTGGTTTGTTTGGTGGTTTTCATTTGTTTTTGTGGCCTTTGTTGGTATGGTTTGTCTCTCTGTTTCTTGTGCTTGTCTTATTTGATTTGCTTTGCATCTGTAGATCGTTCAAGGCTTCCTTTCTTTCTCCTTCAAGCTGCTAAACTTTTGATTTTCTCTTGTTTTTAACATAAACTTTAAGCATAATATTTTAAATGTGATGGTTGTTGTGTATGCTTAAATGTAGAATACCAAAATATTTATTTAAATAAAATTTACATACATTCCACTAAATTCCTATATTAAATACATCAAATGTAATTTTACTAGTAGTAACTCTAATGGCAGATTTGTAACTGTGTGATCAAATCATTTAAAATCAGAATGTTTAAATGTATTAGATATCTCAGTGTTCTTGTTCAAAGTGATGGCGATATAGATGAAGATGTTATTAGTAGAATTCAAGCTGGTTGGTTGAGGTGGAAGAATGTATCTGTCCTATTGTGCGATAGAAAATACCTCTTAGACTTAAGTAAAATTTTACAAGATGGTAGTTAGAGCTGCAATGTTTTATGACACAAAATGTTGGACTTTTAACTAAGGGGTTGTTTGGCTACAAGCAGGATTTACTTTGAAAATCATTTAATAAATCATGCAAATCCTAGATTATCAACTTCTGAGATGGTAAATCTTGAGAAGTATTTCGTATGTAAGATGATATTTTTGTTGGTATGTACTGTAGGGCTGTGAAAGTAGGTAGAAAAATGATAATAGCTCGGAAATTGATTCTATGCTCGAATCGTACATCAAACTCAGATTGAAACAAACGCGTTGAAGTACAAGCCAAAATTTTGGATTTAGTTTATTTGGAGCCTACAACATCTTGGCTTAAAATCAGATTGTTTAAAATCTTAGTAATATTAGTTATGTCAAAGAGCATTAATCAGTCAGACTACGAATCTATGAAGATGTCTCCTTCTAATAGTCTATGCCCATGTAGCTACACCAACTCTCTCATAGATATATTTATTTCATATTTTGTCTCCAAGTGAAAAATCAATCATAAACTTAAGCATCCTCGTCTCCGCAACTTTTAACTAGATTGCTTACACACCTCAAAATAAAATTTGAGAATGAAATATTTCATATGATATAAAAGTATATATTTCTTTCTCCAATGGGAAATCTAATTTTAGTTTTGGTAATGGTAATTTGATTTACCGTTGGAGACTAAATGAAAACTTTTACATCTTATGAAACACTTTCTTCTCATAATTTGTTTAAAGGTGTGAAAGCAACCTAGTAAGAGACGTTGTTGAGACGAGAATATTTAAGTGGATCATTGGCATTACACTTTGAGAGAAATTTTGAAAGAAAAATGAGTGTTGGAGTAGCTACAGTGATTGACAATATTATAGATACAATATGGATAAAAGTTCATCGATTAGCGATCTTTGACAGCCCTAACAGCTGAGTAGGATGTTAACATTCTGATTTCAGACTTAACTATTGTCAGCTCTAAAGAAATTTGATCCAAAATTTTTGGCACAAAGCTTGGGTCATTAATTTTGATTCGCTCTTTATCAAACTCAAAATAAAATTTAATTTTTTTTTTTACGATAATTGTTGTTTTGTATTAAGAAAAAATAATTTTGATAGTTTATTTAAACTTTCTTATATCTCTTCCTAATATTATCTGAAATTATAGCTACTCCAACCCTTTCACCGATATATTTATTTACAACTGTAAAGTCAATCATAGAACTAATCATTATCATTATTGCAGCCCCTTACGTGTTAACTGCACAGCTCGAAATATATTCTTATAAAAAAAAATTTCGTTCGATGTAAGAGTTTTCACTGTATCCTCTAATATGAAGTTTAATTTCCATTTCCAAAATGGAAATTCACTCAAAAACCTGTAAGTGTTATTTTGCTTTTACTTTGTACTTCTGAGTTTTCTGTTTCAGTAGTTTTTAGATTGCGCTTTAAATTTTATCTTTTGTTTGCTATATACTCTTGTTCTTCAATTTTGATAGTCTATCCATTGCACAAAATTTAGTTTTGTCCTTTCATTTACTCTAGATTGTATTTTTATCTTTAGAAGTATGTAGGTGCATTAATTAAATTTACTTTTTCTGCTTGCAGATGACTTCAAGAGGGAGGGTGATCTGCCCCCGTTGGGGGACGTATAGGCTTGCGGAAGTCCATTCGCCGATGAGGCCGGAGACCAACAGACCAACACTACCTCCAGTCCTAGCTACCACACCAGCACCTCCACCATTTACGACCACGACACCACTACTGCCACCAGCCACAATACCACCACCTCCATCAGTCACAGCCATGACACAACCACCACCACTAGTCGCAGTCATGACACCACTACGACTTACATCCATGACCACAACACCACCAGTACCATCAACATCAGTTGTTATTGATGCTTCATCTAGTTTGAGGATCACGAGTAGCTGACATTAGCTTAGGACAATGGAGAACATGTAAGTTTTAATTTAATATTGTCATTTTAATTTAATGGAGAATGAATCATATGTTATTTTTTAGATTTATTCCCCCCATACAGGCCATCCATTCCATCAGAGATGTAATTTTGAGCAAGTACGACCACTCATACTTCTCTTGGAGGGAGATCCTGATGATAGTTCGGGATATGTGATTTGGGGAGTTTAAGGTAAACCCTGGATACAGTAATTACAATTATGTATTTATTTTTTTGAATCTAAAAATTTTTTATTTGATTTCTAAAAACAATATTCCTAGCCCCCCAAAAAAGGAGGTACACATCCGCAAAAACTTTGAGCATAAAGCAAAAAAAGTATTTACGACTAGTTCGACGATATCTGTCGAACACCTGAGTGCCATTGTGGCTGGGTGAGGATATTTTTGCCAATTTTCTCAAGGCCTAGGAATCTCCCGAGTATTAAAGGAAGAGGAAGCATGTAAAGCTTAATCATCCTCTGGCTGCGGCAACATCGTGGCCTCGAAGCACACCGGTGGAGCGCTCTCACGTATGGAATACAAGTGGAGGTTGGTAAGACTTTATTTTTTGCATTAAATTTTAGTATACATTAAATGTATTCCAGTACGCTGAAATTCACTAGAGAAGGGATGGGAGCCAACTACTACAAAGTTACATGAGCGCACCCATAGGTGACAGTTGGATTAGTCCTGGGAGGGCATTCGATCGCAAACGTTCCATGTAATTCACAAGATTATTAAGTCTAAAATTCAAATAACTATTAAAATGTATTTAGTTTCTTGCTTTCTTTAATTATATGTTTTGTAGGAGGCATTTAAGATGCCCGTGGAGAGCCTATCTCAACAATCGAGCTGTGGTTCAGGTACATGTCAAGATCCTTCTGAGTATGACCTCTAGAGGGGGGCTAACGATGGTAAGAAGAAGAGCAAGTTCTATTAGTTGGGGTCCCAGGCACCACCAGCCTATGATGCCTGCTTAGCCTCTAGCACATCTGGTGCATCCACTTCCACTTCACAGAAGGAGGAGATGCATCACTAACTTGCTACTAAGGTTACTGCCCAGGTAGCCTCCTGGAGATCGGAGATCAGAGCAGAGATTGAAGTGGTGTTGCATTTTGAACTGCATAAAGGGAAGAAGCCAGTGCAAGATTGACACACCTTAAAATTACCTATTTTATATGTACATTTTATGCTCATTTTTAAGGTTATTGTGCCTTAATGAAAGGTATTTTGTGTGTTTCTGATTTCAGGTGCAAGAAATGAATTTTAAATGCAAAAGGAGAAATAACAAAGCAAAATGAGGTCAAATGGATTAAAAAAAATGATCTAGGCACCAGATCTAGCGTTAGCGCCTAAGTGCCAGGTAATTACAATGGCTTTTAGAAGGTTGGAGCCTAGGCGCCACAATTGGGCGCCTAAGAGCCGAAGACGGTCAGCCCTAATATGCATTGAATTTGGAAAAATTTTGAAGAGGTGTCTAAAGTGACCCTTAGTAATTTTCAGAGCTTTACTTATAGAAATGAATCCCAAAAAGAAAGAGTGTCGTATGAGAGTCTTGGAGAGACTTGGAGAGGCATTCTTGTGTTTTTTAGTCTTATATAAGGGGGTCAGCTAAACCACTTGGGGAGGCTAATCACCATAGTGTTTGTGAGTCTGTTGAGAGTCTATTGGAGTCAAAAATAGTCAGGGAACTTTAGAGGATTGCTTGGGGAAAGTTTGAGATAAGTATTTTTACTTTTTTTGTATGTTCAACTTTTAATACAAATTATGTTTTCTTTTGTTATCCTCATGAATTCTGAGTAGTTTTCATTTTCTTTCTCTTTGCAAATAAAAGTAATCATGTGGAGGATTTGATTTATTTAGAACTTCTTTTACTTCTAAAAATTGCAGTTGTGTTTTTACCGGTTCATCATTTACTTTGCAAACTAACCACTTGTAATGTTAAAATCTGTTGTGAAATATATTGACCTTAAAGAGCTATGATTTCACCTAACTATTGAATACGACACTAATCTTACGAGGAGGCCGACCAAAATCTAAGGAGAGTGCAAATAGATAGGGAGATAAGTTTTTATGGGCGTAGAATTGGTGCTTCTAGTGTGACAGGCTAGATTCTTTACCAATTTGGTCTAGAGTTGGAACTTGAGTCCATGGTTAGTCCTATAAAGAGGGCATAATGGGTAATCTAGAAGTGAGAGGATGGAATCTACTCAGCATAACCATACAATCAGGAATTGACTTTAGACTAGCTAATGTTCTTTATGCACTCGAGAGAGGGTAAGAATAGGTATGGTCCTATTTTTCACAAAACATCATTTAAACTTTTAAACATTTGAAATTCTATACTTATTATGAATTAATTGCAAGGTGAAAGACTCTTTACATAATTTAAACTTTCTACATTTAAATAGTTTATAATATCAGTATTTACCTTTATCTATAGAATTAAACTAGTAGGAATTTGGTAACTTTATTTTACATCTGAATTTTGTATCTTATTTTCTTAGATTATTTTATGTATTTTAAGTAAAAGTTTCACTAAGTCATTATAACGAGTTGCAGCTTCTCTGTGGGTTCGATAACGTGATTTTTATAGAAAACTCTATATTATTTGAAACGATACGTATACTTATGTAGTACCCATAGTGTGAAACTTATTAATCTATATTCTCAAAAAATATCATCTGTTCACACTAGCCTCTGAATATAAATTAGGTCAAGATTTCGGCCATCTTTTGGAATATAAATATCTACATAATTGCGGGTCGGTTCAAGGTGGGGATGATGATGAGGAGAAGAGGACACGGAAAGATGAGGAGGATGTGTACGGATTTTTTTGTTCTTGTACTAAATAATTTATTGTTAATGAACATTATTATAATTTGCAGTTGTACATTTTGTTTGATTTAATTCAATCATTTTTTTATTTATGCATATGATTTATGTGTTAATTAGTTTTGTTATTGTGCTTTATTGTGTTTTCGAGTGGCTAAGAAATGTATAACCAACATAATTGCGACTTCTTTATCATCTTCATGTAAAAAACTATTAAATCCACAAAAAAGATAAATTTATTAACCTTAACAAGTACATCTTTTATAAAACACCTAATATAAGTTAAAGCTTAATCTGTTAACTAACATGTTATATTGTTTGGTTGTACCTCTCCGATCTTAATCTCCTAAAAACATATAAATGCATATGATTTATGTTAGCTCCAAAGTTACATGAAACTTTTATACACTTATGATACATGGAATAGTGAAGCTACCAAAATTCTTTAAGGTTTTTGTGGATGTTTCTTTTGTAGGGTAGCACTACACTCCTCAGTTTAGGCCACAATTTCATAATCACATAGTTTTTATTTTTTATTAAGGATGACTTTCATGATCTTAACAAAACTAATAATCTTTTCTTAAGCTTTAGCAAATGAGATTATTTATGATTATCATTCTAAACAATTATTAAAATATGGAGAACTAATGGTTTAACTTATGCTTCTGAAGTTTTGAAAGAAATGGAAGTGGTGGTGACCCACAATTTTATATTATGATATTTTTAATTTAATTGCAACGACGCCAAAAACTTGACCCCGCTATAATATATGTATAGAATTGTAATTGTTTATGTTGTGGATGCTAAGCAAGTATACGTATCGTATCGAAGTAATACGAGGCTCTACAGTGGAGTCCCGGTTATCGATCTCACAGTGAAAGAGAAATTAAATAACGGTTAATTTTAAAATAATAATAATAATAATAATAATAATAATAATATACGAAAATTTGGAATTTTGAATTTAAGCGCAATAAAGTAAATTAAGTATTTTAATTAGATAAATTAACTAAGTAGAAAATTAATACGAATTGAAAGTGCAGGAAATAAAACTAATTGCTAAATAAGTCTTAACTATTCAGAAAAAGTATCTTTCCTCTTGTTTAGAAATTTAAATGATTGATGAATTTAAATAGATAATGTTAAGGTATTGTGACAAATAGGAGCATTTCTATTCTTTACCCTTTGGTCAGTGTGTAAAGAATATTGACTAATCCTATGTTTGATTATCGAATCTGCGGCTAGACCGGGAGGATACCGATCGCCACTTCGTAGCTCCCATGTTCCCTCGCCCGAGGGCTAACATCTACACTTCAGCTCTCAAACAACAGGACCGAATCGAATATTTTAGTCCGTCACACTAAAATGCTCAATTCTACGCCCAGATGATATTATTTCCTATTTATTTGCACCCTCCTTCCAGGCTTTAATTCCCGAATATCAGATGTAATTTTTACTATAGTTGATAATCAACATATTTTAACAAATCAAATGGCCAGTTTGAAAAGTAAATTAAGTTTTAAGTAAAACTTATCACAATTTATTAATATATAAAAGTATCTCTATTTTAATTTCATTAAGTCACTTAATTTCATAAACGAGGAGAAAGACTTAAATAAACTACTCAGAATGCATGAAAACTAAACTAAGCATGGATTTCATTTAAAGTTAAAAACAATAAATACAAATACTTATCTTAATTTATCTCTAAGCAGACTCTTCGCAGTTCCTTTGACTCTTCCTTTCAGTACAGCAAAACTCACTAAAAACTCACTAACTCACTCAAGAACTCTCTCACACACTAAGACACAAAACTCGACTTAACACACTTAGAACACAAAAAATAACACACTAAAGACTTAATTTCGGCTTCTATATATAGAGGTGAGCAAAGGACCAAGAGGTGTGTAAGCATCCCTTCAAAAGTGTCCAGTGTTCAATGTATCGCACCATTTGAACTATCTCGCCGTCGGCGACGAACTACCTCACTCGTCGGCGAGGCTTCGTAAGATCTTCAAACCGCTCTAGCTCATTGTCGGCTGGCTCGGGCTCGTTGTCGGCGAGACAGTTATAAATTCCTCGGAATTTTCTTCTCGTAACCTCGCCGTCGGCGGGCTCGATCTCGCCGTCGGCGACTCAGTACAAATTGCATGATTTTGCTCCAAATTCGCTCCTTTTTATGATTTTTGTTTTTATCACCTAAATTCTTCATTCCTGCAATAAAATAAAGAAAATACCCTTCTTTAAAGTACAATTTCATCAAAAATAGGTATGAATTTCTTAATAAATTTTTCAGCGATCAGGTGGTATCTCTTATTTTTTCCTAGGGGGTGAGTATTTTTTTTTAAACCTTGTGAGGAGTTTTTAATAGGTATTTTAGGCTTATGAACTTCTTCTATGCTAGGCTCATCCCTTATAACCTCCTCTAATTCCATAAAACTTCTCGAAGTTTTAGATTTTCACAGCTCCTTTCTTTCCTCCTTAAGATTCACTTTGATGTTACTTCGTAACTTCCCTTAGGGTCTATTACTTAAAGAGCTTGTTAATTGCCCGAATTGATTCTTAATATTTCCAATTATTATAGCTTGAATTTGCGATTACATTTTCATTTTAATATTAACTCTTGCAAAAGTTATGTCAATTCCTTAAACCGATTATTAGAAGTGAATCGGTGGATAAGTTGCTCTTGGGTTAAAATTATTTTCTTGAATATTTTAGTTGCCTATGGAGTTAGGTTGCTCACTACCCCATTGCTGATTTTCTATTCTTTTGTTATTGTTCTTGCTAAAATTTGGGTGATTTCTTCCAATCATAATTGTAAGTAATGGAAAAAGGATTATTAAGTCTATTATTTATAGCATTTAATAAATCTGGAGAGGTAGCAATATGATTAACTAGGCATCTATATGACTTTTCGTCAATTACTAGTGATCTTGGTGTTGACTTCACGGTAAGTTATCTAACTTCTTAGATATGACAGCCACCTGTGTAGTCAAAATGGATAACACATCTTGTTCATGGGTGCTAGCTAGTCTCCAAGGGTTAACTTTTTAAATGTCATTACAAATTATTCAGATCATCTCCTAAATCAATATGTAGGCCTAAGGGTTTTGAAATTAATGAACCCTTAGTTGTAGCATTTATAATAGGCATCAATGATATGACCAATTACTTATAAAATATTTGTATAATCAAACAATCAAATAGGGCATGAAGTGGAAATTTCCTAAGTAGTTTCTTAAATCTTTCTCAAGCTTCATATATCGAATCACTATACATCTAGGTGAATGACGTAATTTCATTTCTAAGCTTGACAATTTTAGAAGGTAGAAATTATTCAACCTGGAGTTTATGAGCCAAGTCATTCAAAGTCTATGGACCATGGTGTTAAATAATTAAGTCGCGCCTTAGTCTTATGTCTCTAAGTGTAAATAGAAACAACCTAAATTTTATAATGCCATTTGAGACATTGTTATGCTTAAAAATCATACATAATCTTTGAAAACTAAATAAGTTTAAAATTGTGTCTTGAGTTGGTGAACCTCCAAATTTATTATTATAAACCATCTGAATTATAACATGCTGGATTATAGAGGTGCTGGTTTTGATTGTATATCCTAGAGAGATTCCTTTAATTAGACGACGTTTGATGGGCATTTGTGTGTTTTAACGATATTAGAATAGAGTGGTCATGGGCTCGTTGAATTTTTCTTGTCAAGGAACTTGATTCGACCATAAGCTGACCAGATTTGACATTTGTTTCACCTTCCAAATATGCTTGGAAGCCCTCCAAAAGCTGTTTAATAGCTTAATCGGGGCATGATTTGGTTCGGATTTGACCAATTTTGGTATCATTGGGCCTGTCTCGTCAAGCCGGTCAGTTTGACAATAAGTCTGTTGAAATTAGAGCTCTGGATAACTCTAAATCGGAGTTTGAATATTTCTTGTTCAAAAGATTATCTTTAGATTCATATTAGATGTTGGAAATTTATTCAAGGCCTATCAACATGTTAAACATGTATGCCATTAATGATGATGGGAACCATTTGCCCTAAAACTATTGCTAACAAATATCTTGGTAAATATGGACATTGAATCTTTTCAAATGGCTTTGAAATGTGGTGTCAACGAAGTTTTAATTGGATGATTTGATGCATGCCAAAAAGTGGAGATTGGTGACAACAAGATGTGTGTTATCAAGGAAGCTTGGTGACTTGATATGTTCATTGATGCAATCAAATGAAGAATCTTAATCAAGTTTGAACTTTATTACTTGCAAATCACAAAGTGTTATATTACATTTGTGCATCCCATCTTTGTGTGTGTGTGTGTGTGTGTGTCTAATCCTTTATTGAAAAAATCTAGTCAACGATTGCAATGGTTAGGCGAAATACCAATCTGACTATTCAGCATTTTCTCGGAGGGATTTACATACATACCACCCAATTCCCAATTCCCAATTCCATCTATTTACATGTCTAACCTAACTTTACTTTTTACACTAATAACGTCAAAATCTTTCACATCACATCAAAAATATCACCATTATAGTTGGAAGATCGGGTGTTAGATATGTAATTGACAAGTCAATTACAAATAAATGTGCACGAGATTAATTACATATAAGAAGATCGCAAGGTTAACCACAACATAACAAAAAATCTTAAAATTAAATTATAGTTTTGATTATATTGATTTAAAATTATAATTTATTTATGAAAATCAAAGAAGAAATAGAGAAACGATAAGAAAATTTGTTTTATTTATCCAAAATAATACGAGCAAAAATTTGGTTACAAATTAAAGAAGATATACTGAGATGGGAATAAAACGCTCTGGAAGCATAACATAGAAGCTACAGAGATAGTATGATGGTATGGTGTCATCCTGCAGCAGAATCATTAATGAAGTTCAAAATTTTACATGGTTCAAGTATAAGGCGGCTCAAAATGAACGTGACCCTTGACCCCATTAGTAAGCTAAAACAAAATGAATGTGATGCACTGATAGGGACCGAAAATATTATCTCGACTGCTAATTATGTGTGCCATATTATCATACATCTCATTTATAAGTGATGTGTTGTCCGGTTGTTGGCCGTGCGAACGTCCAGACATAATATTTTCTCTATAGTAATGCAGAATATGAGCATCATACAACATTGATTTAGGAAAAAAAATATGTATTATTAACATAAAGAATACAATATGTGTGTGTCTATATATATATATATATATATATATATATATATATATATATATATATATATATATATATATATATATATATATAAATCTATTAGTACATATGTAAAACACTACATATTCAAATTGTATAAGATATGAAAGAAGAGAGAGTTGAAAAAGAGTTATTTGGCGGTGGAGAGGAAAGACAAAATGTGTGGCACGTGAAGTGGGGGCGGAGCTCTTCTTGGAAGCGAGCGGTGAGGAAGCTAACCCAATATTTGTCATTAGCCCGCACGCTGCAACCATTCTTCCTCAACATCAATCTCATGGCCCTCACGTCCAACTCATAACTATTAGCTTAATCTTTCATATATATAGTGTAAATAGGAGAGGGTGAAAATAATAGTTAGAAGATGACAAACTAAGTGGTGGTAGCTGACCAACAGCTCTCGGGATATGATAGCTAAGGGAAAGTAATCGAGCGACGAAGATGGAAGTCGATTGATGATGAAGATGGTATGGCAATGATAGTTAAACAAGACAATTACCAGCAAAGATTGTTCGAGTTGATTGTCAGGCATAACACTAAAGTTCGGGGTTTTATTTTTTTAGTTCAAATATATTTTCACGTGAAGATAGTATGTGATACGGTTTCTTAGATTTTTTATTCTTTGCATTAGTGTAAGGTGGTGGGTGTGTAGTGAAACTATCGGTCACAGACTCTGTAAATAAAATTCTTTAAAAAGAATATATTTTTACATGAAGAAATATTTTAAGTTATAATTTTTAAGAGTGACATTTTAATTATTCTTCCCAAAGTCTCAATATAATTTATTGGGCGACATATATTGACTTTTTTTGCCTATAGTCTTGTCATTATGCATCTAATGCATTAATAATCTTAAAATTAAATGATGCATTTATGATTAAGTTTCTCTTGTTGGGGCTCCTTATTTGATTATGATGATATAAAATCTAGAGATTGGTTGACTCTTAAAGTAGCATTTTGAGATTTTTTTAAGCGCGCTTCAAAAACTCACCTTAAAAATTGCAAGCTGCAACCACTCCATGAATGTCAATTTGGACTTTCTCTTAGGCTTGTAAGCCACATACATTAACTTAATTAATATAGGCACCCATAATTGAGTTTGGTAAGAAATTATAATCTATGATTTGTTAAAATCACTAAAAATTAGTTATAGAAATTTCATTGAGCTGTACAAATTTTCAAATTGAGTCAAAAATATCAAAAAAATAATTCTAAGGCCCCACGCCAAAAATGCTAACAAGACACATATTGAGCCCAGCCAGCTGACCAGGAGGTTGGCCATTGTCAGCTCAATATTCTATGTATATATTAACGGAAGATTTACATACATATTGCTTAATTGATATTTACTTAAATATCTAACATTTAATTTTCAATTTGTACACCAAACCACCCTTTTTATGCATGAAAATGTGTATTGTATGTGTTTAAAAGTTAAAATAATGGTATTTTTATATTATATGAAAGATTGGGGTGATATAACTATAGAAAGTAAAGTATATGTTAGATATGAAAATACACAAGAATTGGGTGTTATGCATGCTATGCCGGTATAGTAAGAATAGTGAGGGGGTGAAGATGGGGATTGAACAATAAGAGTTGTGTGGACGACAATCATTTAGTAATAATGATTGGAAGACGATAATCAAGTCATGACAACTTCTGAACAATGATGATGGCAATTGAGCGACGGTATTCAGACAATAACAATTAGGCAATGGTGGTCGGATTATAGCAGTTGTAGGTGGTTGTCTTCGATATTGCCCGTCGAGCAGAGCTACAGTGTTCTTAATTGCTCTAATCTCTTTCCAAAATTTGAAGTCCATATCACTTTCATGCGGAAAATGCAACTCTATCTATCATTTTTTAGAATAACAACTTGATTATTTTGAATAAAATCTCAAAGCATTAATCTATCAGACCACTCCTAATGATTCGTTTGATTTTCAACAATGAGGAATCTATGGGTTATTGGATTCCTTTTGTTGAGACACAATTAACATACAATATACAATGATCAGTTGCCCTTTATAACATGGAATTTAATTTTATTTATAGCATTAAACTTAGAAATTATATTTTGGAAGCATTTGTGATAATAATCTGCTTTTTTTATAAAAATGACAGTTATAAATTAATAAGGCAGCTCTGATAATTTTATTCAAATGCAAGGATATTTGTCTTCCAATGAATTTGTCAACAACTTAGCTTTAGAGAGTGACTTCTGTCAAGGGCATTTAGATACATACCACTCAATTCTTATATATTTACATATCTAACGCCTAAACTTAAATATCTATATATACTATAAGTTTATAACCCCAAGTGTTATAAAAATAAATATCTAAATTTAGGGGTTAGATATATAAATACATAAGAAGTATGCGGTATGAATGTAATTTTCACTTTATATTATATTAATGACTATGACTATAAGAATATATAATAAGATTTTGGTTGCATATCTTAACTAACTCCTTTCAATTCATTATTTCAAACAATTACCTGCTTTCACCTACTATTGTTTCTTGCGACTTTGTTTGTCTGCATTAGAAAGTATGTGGTATATTTAAATGATTATTGCCAACTCCTGAGGTAAGGAGCTTATTTGACTTTAAAGATTGATGAAAAAAGTCTACCTTTTTTTTTAGCTGTGAAGGATTTTTGACAAAGATTAATCAACTAATATAATCAGGAAATATATTCAAATGATTTGTACGTGAGTGCACTAATCATGGATAAAATTAATGGTTTTTTTTTTAAATTATTCTTTTCAGGAATAATGCTTACGATTATGTAAAGATAATTAACTAGACAAAAAAAATGAAATTTCTTATATTTTTCGGGGGAAAAAAAAGAAATTTTAGGTATGGTGATTGCCAAAACTTTGATGAGGATGCAAAGTAATTTTGTTAGCTAAGAAAATATTCATATATATTTGATGTGATGTGAATCTACGTGATTTCTCTACTTTTAATACTATATTTTCTTCCTATTTATCGTGATTTTATGCATGTGGAATGTTTCTTGGTGGTACTTTATGAGTTACAAGGGTTGACGATGCATTGTGCAGACAATACACAAGGTGAATAAGAATGTTGAGCTGACATAATTACACTACTCTGCAACGTGATTATGTCACTCTTGTTGTTGGTCTGGCGTAGTTGCGTTAGGCCATGGCATAGTTACACTAGCAAACGTCGAAATTACGCCAGGTGGGTGTGTCGCTATGTTGTGGCCCGAAACTTAATTTGACATCTTTTTGCATGTAAATTTGGTAAGAGATATACAAGGAGATGCTTTGGGATGCCCTGAAGAAGTTGGGCAGCACATGGGAGGCTTCTTTCAGCAAGAGTTAAGGGTTTCTTTGTCAAACTTTTGGGTTTGTCTTCTTTCTTCTTTAGGGAGAAACTCCTAGGGTTGGTCTTACTTTGAGATTGAGAGGTTGTTGTGAGAAATAGAGTGCGAGTTTGTGTGTGAAGGTTGTGCGTGAGAGAAATTGTGGAGTGCTTCCATTATATGGTGAGGATTTGGTGTATTGCGGAGAACACTCGGCTTGGTTGTAAATTGACCTACCCACTTGCATTTACCTTCAGTATCCAACTTAAAGATAAAAAGACATCATCCGAAAAGTTAATGTTAAAGATTGAGAACCAATTAAATGTCAAGTTGTATCCATAAGAAATATTAATAACCAAATTGGACAGTTGGCTAACTCAATGAATAATAGATCCTGAGAGACACTCTCTAGGAATACCGAGATGAATCAAAAAGATCATAATGTGGAGTAGTGTGAAGCCACCAAAATGAGGACTGGAGTGGAGGGAAAAGATATTCTTAGGAAAAAGAGTGATCTTGTAGAGCCAAAGCCTAAGCCTGTAAGCCTTCTTGAAGAACCTACCCCAAATTTAAGAAAAAGCCCCTCATTTCCTAAGGAGGAAGAGAGAACACCAACACCCTTTTCCCAAAGACTTCATAAGCACAGGAGGGACCAACAGATATATGAGGTTCTAGAGAATGTTAATAAACTTACATTTAATATTTCTTATGCTAAAGTCCTAGAATGGATGTCGAGTTATGTGGATTTCATGAAGGATGCCTTGGACAAAAAAAGAAAACTAATAGATTATGAAATGGTTGCCCTAACTGAAGAGTTAAGTGCTATGCTACAAAAAAAAGTTACAAATAAAATTAAAGGAAACAAGTAGCTTCGCCATTCCTTGCTCCATAGGAAAGAGATTTAGTGGGAGGGCTTCGTCTGACTTAGAAGCTAGCATTGACCTTATGCCGCTGACCATTTCGGGGAAGGTCATGTGCTTACACTTCAAAGCAGAGCCATCCCTTTGTGATGATGCTTTCTCTCTCCAAGTGGACCAATTTTGATGGTTATGTCATGTCGGTTGACTATGCCAGTAGTTCCACCATTTGTTGCATTACGAGCTCCACCAAATGATCTTCACTTATCTGCGAGCAAGGCCTAACTAGTGAAGCACCTCATTTTCAAAAAAATGAACCCCTTCTTATAAGGACGGGTGTTGAACAATATTACTTCCAAAGGACCGTCTGACACCCCCCACTTCGCGCTGACTTCACTCATCTCAGTCGGACTTTGTGCAAACTCGCCGCTATCTTGGGTATCTATAACATGATGAGGTGCATACATATTTTTTCTTTGATATAACAGCCTTTCAATGAGTATTAATTCATCAATCTCCATCATCTTGATGATGTTAATAGAAGGAGAAATAAAAATATTAATATTGTTACCTATTAAATCCATGGTTGGCTTCTCCTTCGCCTTTTCAATGTCCAATGTTGCATCCTGCAAGGCATTGTCAGAAGCCTTCCAATCAACCTTGATCATCTTGACATGGATGTCGAGAGCCAACAACTTGTTGATCATCGAGGCTTCATGATATTATTTGATGGTTATAGGCTTTCCCTTGTCCTTCTCTGCCTCTAACTCCACCTCAAAGAAACCTTCAATTTGATCTTTAAAGGAGAGATGTCGGTCGACATTGTCTTGATCGATCAGTCGTGTTTCATGAAAGCAAAGAAAAACTTGAGCTTCTAGTCATTCATCTTGTTCTCAATCCCACGAAAATGAAACTGATCCATATGCAAGAACTAAATGAATCTATTTGGATATGTCGAGAAGGCAAAGAGGTGGTTAAAGAGCTTGATCTACCAAATGATCTGCATTTAATGCGCAAATATCACAAATGTCATTATTATGCCGATCGATTTCAACATCACCTGAGATGAGATGATCCCGTAGAAGCAAAAAATAACGCGCAACTCCTCACATAATAGAAGTTGAAGGCCAATCTGGAACTGATCCTTGAAAATCACCAACTCATGCTTGCTTAGGGCAAATGGAAGATTTGAAGACATAGCTCTCCTAATATTCTATGACCTTGCCATTACTCATTTTTTACTGGTCAAATAAATCGACTATTACGAACTCCATCGAAGAGTAGCAGTGAGAAGCCATGTGTTAGCTAGAGAGAGAAGTTGTGGAGGAAAATAACAAAGAAAGTGCATATAATGATGACCCTTTTATAGGGTCAGAGAGAACCTCGGTCATTGCAAGGAGGGTTGAACTGGAAACGACCATAAAAATTTAAAAAGATTAACCAACAAAACAATATTGCGTGAAAATAAAATATCCAAATAAAACTTATTATTTAAAAAAAAAGAAAATTATCACAATAAGCCCTCACTTCGAATCATCTCGGAGAAAAGAATTAGCCTACACAGGGTTCTGAGGCAACCTCAGCCGTGACAAGACATAGTCGAAGCAAACTTTAAAGCAAGAACATTCGCCCAAACATAAACTAACGTGACCTATCAAACTCAACCTGAGCCTAAGAAACACAGAACCTCTTTCACAGATCTACGGGTTTTTAATGGAGGGCATCCACTAAATGATACATCACAGCAACCTCCTCTTCGGACTTTGTTATGGGAGAATATATAACATGTGTCTTCAAATTTTGTTGTATGACGGCGACACGCCCAAAGAACATTCGATCTTGTTCAGGGAACAAGCTAGCATATGTGGTTCACCCAAAACTCTCCAATAATATCCCCATGGATCTTTGAAAGGGATGGCAGATCTATAGGATGGGCAACTCCCCCATCCTCACTAGCAGGTTGACCAACACCTTTTGTAGCCAACTCAACATCCATTGTCGACATAGTCGGAGCTTTTTTCAAGTTTAGCTTAGACGAAGCATCTACAACAGCTAAACCCAAAGAGATTAGAATTTTGAACGACGACAGAAGTCATTAGTTGGTCAAGGACCCCATGCACTTTCATTATTGACATTGTTTGATACAACGAATGAACTCCATGCTGCAATAGGGGAACCTACATGTTTGTCTTATGTAATTTGGCCCTTAATCAGAGCATGGGTCATAGTGACAGGTTGAATGATCGGATCCTAGGTCTTGGTGACCGGGTGAATATCTTTTAGGGCTGCCCCGGAAGAGCCCACCTTGACTAAGGAAGATACCATCCTTACTTTCGTCACAACTTTTTTCCTTTGTTTGTCCTTACCTCATTTTTTGTAATTCTCCTCAAGGAAAATCTAGGATCTGATGTTAATTCGGGGTTTCATAAGTATGTTCATTACAAGCTTCTACAAAGTAGAAGGGCGGTCGATAAAGAAAGGAAGAACGAAAACTCATGTGAAGCAAGGCAATTTGCGAAGAAAAAAAGAACATGAAGCAGAAAATTTTGGAGAGACGTCTCCACGTCCTATTTACAATAATAGGTGGCTCAGAAACCAAAGAAGCATCAATCATCAAGGCTATTTAATAATAATTAGTCGTTTATTACTTTTAGTTCTCTCGATCTTGTCACAACATAGCTTACTAAGATACGAGCGAATCAATGACTAAAATATGTACAACAAAAAATACTCTTGATTGAATCATCTGTGGATCCGACAATTCTAAATTAGGCACATATCAAAAAATGAATTTCAAGCAATATAGGGGTACCCAAAGAAAGGGTAACTGAACTATAACGGCCGCCCGATTAAAGGCTGATTAATTTGACGACCGATCAAAGGTCGGTCCATTATGGACGACCGACCAGATGCTAATCATCTTAGATGTCAGCCGATTAGTGGTCGACCGACAAGAAGACAAACTATCAGAGGTCGATAAATTAGGATTTTGGCCGACCAAAAATCGACAAATCAGAAGTCAAACGATCTAAGAGAATCTGGGGTATAAATGTCATTTCATAATAATTATAACCCCTTAATAATAAATGGAGCATTAAATGTAAAAGTTCTCTTTTTTTTATTACTGAAGTGTGGGAAACAAAAAACTCTTTGAAGTTCTCTCTCTCTCTCTCTCTCTCACCCTCGCTCTCCCTCTCTCTTCCTCTCCTTTTAAGCTCTATTCATTCAGTGTGATTTGTTGACAACCCTGAATTCATCATTAATCAATCATAATATTTTTTTTAAGTGAAGGTAACTCTTGACTTGGAATCTATTCATTGATATCCTTAGATACAGCCTTTGATTCTTATGTCATAAAAGAAAAATACAAAAGCTTGGGGTACGATGATCTGATTGAAGTCTTTAGATCTATTTTCAGTAGGCTTTTTTAATATATGACTAATTAATTCAAATCCATTCTTCACTCCTCAAAATCAATACAATAATTTTTATTATCTTTTAATTAAATATTTTATTAGAATATCCTTACCCTTTTTTCCTTAAAATTGGAGTTTAGCTCGTAATATTTTTCCTAAAATTTTGGTGCGAATACATATAATTTTTAAAATACAAATAAATATCTCATGCAATCATATAATTTTTATTTCTATTTTATAAAATGAAAAAAAAAAATCTATATTTACATAATCTGATCTTATGGGCAAGCCTATGTGGCCCCGTGATTGAAGGTGGAAATTCAAATATTAACCAACTTCTAATATTTATAACTAAATTCACTCAAATAATAATAAATAAATAACCTCATCCAATCAGAACTTTATAAAATATATAATAAATTATTTTAAGGTTTGGATCGGAATATTTTGATATGACAAGCATCAACTCTGCAGTCTTCTTTAGTTTTTAAAATTTTATCAAGAAAAAAAAAATATTGCTCAACTAGATTGTCAAAAATACTCTTTGTTGTTCGCCAGTAACTCAGTTATGCTCGTTAAATTGTTCATGTTCAATTTATTCGTTAAGTAAATGCATAATTTTTTATATGTTCTATATATATATATATATATATAATTATTAACTAAAATAGAATAAAAAATATAAAACTCTATTTATATGAATATTATAACGTAAATAATAAGATTTAAATCTCACTCATGCTCTTAACATCTTAAGGTTCCATGACTAGGAATATTATAACAACTTGTTGTTTGCGAACAATTCGTATTTACTTCGTTAAGCAAACAAGCTGAACAAGAATAAATTATTTTTGCCAACAATAATATTTCTTAAGTTTGTCTACTATTTGAAATAAGAAAAAATATATGTTTCAAATAACTTGCATGTTTAGCCTAATTGAGAATATACTGAAATACCAAACACGTGTACGCCCAATCCTTACAGTAGAGTATTTAGGTACAGAGAGAGAGAGGCAGTCCGGGAGAAGAAGAGTCCAAAGAAAGAAAAAAAAAGAGTGGAGGGCCTACTTGCTGGAGGAAGACGACGAAACAGAAATGGGAAACTGCTTAGTTTAATTCAAAGTATATGACAAAAAGTGCAGGCCATGAGGGAGGATATTGATGCGATTCTCTTCCACCTTCACCCTTCCTTCCAAACCATCCCTTCATATAATTCCCCTTCCCCTCCTCCATTTTTTTGATCCTTTCTGTCATCCAATCCCCCCTTCTTTTGTTTCTTCCTATCCTTCTTCTTTCATTGGATTCTCTCTCAAGATGAAATCTTTTGAACGGTTGGATTGGACTCAGACTAACTCCAAGTGGATATTGAGTTAGCTCATTGAAGAGGGTGAAATATTACTGTGTGCAGTCATCCGGGAACATATCAAAAATGGTGGATAGAGATGCCAAGTCACCATAAATTTATGTGTATGTAATGTGGCCTTCTCATTCACTCTTGTCCATATATGAGGTGTCCATAGTATCTTCTCGAGGAAAGGAGAAATATTCAAGGAAATATATATATATATATATATATATAAATAATTTATTTGAATTTTTTTAGACATTTGAGTAAATTCAATTACAAGCAAACACAGTTTATATAGAAGTCTCAGAACAATTCGATATTGAAGTCTAAGATCTCAACTAACAAAGTTGGTTGTGCCGAAATCAATGTGTAAACTGACCTGCAAAAAGAGGATTGGAGAAGCAAGACTTCTTTTTTTTTTCGTCACCATTCCACATGATTTATCTGTTCTCACCATTTTTTCGACGTGATAGTGTTTTTTAACTTTCTTGTGTAAGTTGTTTTTTACTGATCAAAGGTTCATAAATATTTCTTTTATTGCGTGAAAAAAAAAAACTTGACCTTTATTTAAGTACTCAAATCTAACATTTTGAATTTCATCTTTTTATTTTCAATAAATATACTAAGTAATTGATCATAATGAATATGGGAATTGAACTCCTTGAGCTTACATAGAAAACAAGTAGTTCCAATGGAGAACAGTGACAAGAAGCCTCCATCCCAATTCATTTCCGCCATGGCCCCACTCTGTTAATGGTCCTCTTGTAATTGAATGTTCTTCTTCTTTTTTTTTATTTGCTCTTCTATTTCGCTTATCTCTGTTTTTTCTCTTAATTTTTCTATTTTTAATTTTTAAATAAAGCTAATTATGATGCCATTAATAAACTCTCAGTAGTTTTTTTAAGTATTAGAAATATTTGTTGTTTTGAAAGCAACTTTGTCAGAGCTATATTTCGAATAAATTTAGTAATAAAATATTAGTTATCATCAAAAAATTTTGAAATAGGTACGAAGGATTGTAGTTACTGTCTCTGATTTCCCGTTCTTAACTGTGTCTAGCGGTGAAAAGAAATTCTTACGGGCAGTAATCTGCATCTTTAAATCATTATAACTCCATAAAAATTAAAACTTTTTTCATTTACCAACATATGATGAGAAGCAGAGCATGCAAAATACAATTTTGCAGCCAAAAAAAAGAAAAAAAGTAGGAGAAGAGAGAAATTTATATAAAAATAAATAAAGAAGAAGAAGAAGACGGCGTCATTTAACAAAATCCGGAAGCACTTGTGGTAAGAAGTAAGGAGTGAAGAAGATCAGGTGGCAAGGGGACTCTGAATCCACTGGGAGAAGGCATCAAGTGTCTTCATATCAGCTCTGTAATGCTTCTGTGTAAACTCGAGCAAAGCCGACCAAGTGAAGTCCGGGTAAACCCTCGGGTGATCTAGATCAACCAATCCGCTCGGGGGCTTCACCACCTTCTCCATATCCGGGCACAAGAAGAAAGCCAGCGATTTCCTCGGCACTTCTCTGTTCACGACCGCCCTGTGAAGACAGCTCTTGTATCTCCCGTTCGATAGCGCCTTCTCATGCAAAAAAACACAACTAGATAAGCAACAGAATCGAAAAAGGAGCAATGAAATAGAAGCAAAGGTGGAAACTTACCATGAAAGTATCGCCGATGTTGACGACAAAGGCGTCAGTTTTGGGTCTGATGGTGCGCCACCGCCCGTCGGTGAAGACCTGAAGTCCCCCAACGTCGTCTTGATGAAGAATGGTGAGGGATGTGGGATCGCAGTGAGGCCCTGTTCCTAACGTGAGCTCCGGCTTCTGACATGGAGGGTAGTAATTGAGTCTCATTATCGATTCATTGCTATGGAAGAAATCACGAAAATGGGCTTTCCCGACACCGAGACTCATCCCGAGGACCTCCATTATCTCCAACGACAGCTTGCTCATTGCCTCGCAGTAGTCCTGATACACTTCCCTGCGTGAAATTCTTAATGTCAGAAACACAGACCTCCCTACAAAAGTGCTAACCAAATGCGTGTTTTACGAAATGCCAACCCGAAATGTCGAAAATCCTCGCCGAGCGAGTTAGCGAAGTATTCGAGGACGACGGGAGAGAAAGGGGAGAAACGAAAGGAGAGGGTTTCTTTCCAGGGGAGTTTGGAGGAGAATCGACCGGTGAAGCTGCTTGCATAGCCGCAGCTCTCGCCGGGCTTACGCTGAGCTCTCTGCTTCTCGTGGAAGGGCATGGAGAAGAAGGATTCGATGGAGCGGTGAGCTTCGTCGAGGAGTTTAGGTGGGATGCCGTGGTTGATGACTTGAAAGAAGCCATGAGAGGAGCAGGCTTCGCGGACGAGGAAGGCGACCTCTTCGGCGGATTCGGGTTGGCCGGAAAGAAAGCCAGCAAGGTCGATGAGAGGGACGGGAAGCTCTTCAAAGGCGTCTGGTGTGGGTTTTTCGCCTTCAGGCCAGATGAATTGGGCGGGTATGTTCTGCTCTTGGCTCAGAACTGTGGCGTCGAACTCCGGCGGAAGAGGAGGGGGAGGGGACTGATCATCTTGCTTGGAGTTGGGGCCACAGCGAGCCATAGCCGATATTGATTGCAAAGGAGAGAGCTTTGGAGGGAGATGGGGGGAGGAGGACGAAGGGGGTTAAGAGGAGAAGAGGGAGGGGGAGAAGGTTAAGACTAGGTAGAGTGGGAGTAAGGGAAAGGCCAATGCGGCTTGAAGGGGTTGAAGGAGCATAAAAATATATGGGATCTTGGGGATTGAGGGACGGATGTCTTATAAGGAAATTCTTACAAGAATTATTATAATTATTTTTTTATTATAACCCGCTTTATGCTTTATATTTAGAATTTATGAGGCTCATATTGGAATTTATGGACTCAAAAATATTAAAGTAATTTTTTTATTGGTGAAAGAAATTTCAGTGTATTAATTTGGGGAAATTGCATTTCTTTCTCTGGATGATCTATAAATGGTAGTATTCTTAAGAAAAAATACATACTTAAACCACACATATCAAGCTCTTAAATAAATTAAATTAAATTAAATTATTATCTTTCTTACGATATTATGGACAAGCTCTTTTATAATTTTGCTTTGTGTGTGTGTGTGTGTGTGTGTTCCAGATATCCAGATAATCCAAGCAAAGCTATCTAAAGAAGACAGAACGTTGTAGCAGCCTTCATACAATGTCGAGATCAAAGAGAATAAAGAAAGGCCATTGTATAAGAAAATCATAATTATAATTTTTTTGAGTGTTATGCCTTTGAATGCTATTAAGAAGTGCATTCTAGTAGAAAATAAGAGTAGGCTCATAATTGAAAAAATATTATTTGATAGAATAACATAGCATTAGCATTATAAGTAGTAAATTTAAAGTAAAAGTAGATTTTGTTTATTAGAAAATGACCAATATAATATGCGAGGGATCTGAGGATGAAATAGTAAGAGAGGTTCAGAAATCTCGTCGAGTCACTTTGAGATTAGATATCATAATTGCTCCCTCAAAAGTAGAAACATATCCACAAGTATCCAAAAGAACTTCCAAGAAAAAACCAACCTAGCAAAAATTAAGCAAAATATCATGTATAAGAGTCTAATCAATAACATATAAAAGAATACGCTAAAGCAAGAGATAAATAAAAAAATTTAGTAATAGTTCAGCTAATGTTATGTAGGATAGTCCAAAAGTGTCCCATAGAAAATCCAAAAATAACCGTCCAACTTACAGCAATGACTGATTAACAATTGTAGAAATTATTCATGGACATCCAAAAATACGCCATTAAAATACATAATAAGAAAATAATAATCAGTAGCAATTTTAGAGTGGTAGAAAAGAGAATATTATCCATTTAGGAGCATCAAAAAGTGACCAACAAGTTGAATATAAGCTAAATAAGCAATATCTAACAGCCAACATACATAGAGTAACGGATTTTATCACCAACTTCATCACATAACAATTAAAAACTACCAAACCATTTCACGAAAATATTAATACAAAACATGACTTCAAGAATTCAGAGGATTGTAATTAAGGAATAGGTAGCTACTATTTTATAAAAATAAATACCCAAAAAAATTAACAAACTCATATAAAACCACTATGTTGCAGAACCAATATAGTAGCAGCCAACCAGACATAAGGAGCGTCAATCTAATTATAGGATAAGGATATTATAACAAATGAGCAATTGTAGTTCATTTAAAATTTAAAGAACTAATAACGAAAGAAATCTCTCCATTAACTTTTTTCATTTTTTTTTTCTTTTGTATAATATAAAATAGGTTTTGATTGCTGAGAATATCGATGGATGTACTAACACTGTTGAAAATTTAATAATTTATTTTTAGCCAATTGTAATGTAAAATAAAATAATGGCTATTAGAAACAATTTTTTTTTTAGTGCAATTGAAGGAGTCAGCATGTATTGAGGTTTGTGCCAAGTTGCACCCAAGTTGAAAGAAATTTTCATGAGGGATGCAATGCTTAAATGGTGAAAATGAGAAAGGTATTAAAAAAAGAGATGGTAGCTAGCTTCATGTTGTGTAGAACAAAGAACATATTGAGTATTAATGTGAAACCGTTTTAAGTGAAAGGACATTTTTTTAATTTTCAATCCCACAAAAATAATTTTTTAGTCTACAAAAGTACATTTTTAAAGAGAAGTCCTTAAACCAAATGAATTTGCCCCAATTAGTTTTAGCATGATTCTCATAAGAGAAAGTAAACAAGATAATTCAAATAGATGTATCTAACCTTTCTTAAGAAAGTGAGTTGAGTATTCTTAATAGGGATGATCTGAATAAGATATATACAATATTTCAAGATACAATGGATAGTGATTATGGCACACTTATTGTTGTTAATAAACTTAGAGATCTTCATAAAGATAAGATAGAAAAATCAGAATAAGAATTAATTACTAAATTTCTCGAAAAGAGAAGTTGATAAGGGTCAAAGTATAAGAGTAGTTTACTAATGTTATTGACCTAATAAGAAAGATTGGCCGTGATTCTAGTAGCCACCTAAATTATAGCTCTCCAAAACATCGAGAAGTTATGATTATTATTGTGCCGAAACGGTTCATAATATTTAAGGTGCCAAGGTAACAAATATTAGCTGGAGTTAATAATCTTTAACTTACAAATGAGTTTAATAGTGACAAAGCTAGGAAGGCCAAGCTCTACACAATCTTTAGGCTTCATAACAGTGTTTCATTTGTGTAATAGTGTGCAATTGTATTAACCCTATTGTAATGTGAGAAGTTTTTAATAAGAGTTGAGAGCCTTTTCTCAAATCTTTAGGAATATTATTATTTCTAAACCAATAATCGATATACTCTTAATAAATAAGAGCAATATTTACTTTCTACCACATAGGGATTTGGATTGATTGATAATTTAGATTGGTTTAGGAGATTGTCATGAAGAGTTTTGAATATCAAATGGGTGGGAATTGTGAAGCTAAGGAGTTCAATTTGGTGAGATTTGGATTTTAGGCCAAAATTGGGATTTTTACGTAGGTTGGATTTGGGCGAGGTTTGAGGTCGAGTCTAGTCCAATTGAGGGCTCAAATTGGTCCAGGGGAATGTTATGAAGGATTTAGAATTCAAAATTGGGGAAATTTGGTTGGTTATGGGGTTCAATTTTATGAATTGGCAATAGATTTGGGGATTATTGAATTGGCAATAGATTTGGGATTGAGATTGGGTTCAATTGAGCTTGTATTTGGTTTTGATCGAGCTTAGGCATGTTGAGTTTAAGTTTAAAATTGAAATTGGGTGAGATTGAAATCAATTTAGTGGAAATTGGAGTTGATTTTAGCATTTTGAACCTATAGGGGCAATTTTGGGATTTTGGTCAATATTGGTCAATTTGGTCAACCTTTGGTGCAATTATTTGAAATGATGATTCAAAATGACTTTGGGGACATTTGGAGTGATTTTGGAGATTTTGGAAATTTTTTAGAAGTTTGAGTTATGAAGGGTATCTATAAAAATTATAAACATAAAAGAAAAAATTAATGAATCTATTCTTATACCAGAAGATGAATAGATCTAACATTTAATCTCTTTATTAATGATAATAGATAAAGGAATTGGAGAGACGTGAGATTCAATTCACTTACTAGAAGTATTAAGGAATCTCATAATTTTAATTATCATAAAGAAAAGAGTTTTCGATAAAGATCTGAATTTCTTGTGATGAGAAAATGAGTTAAACTCCTTTAATAGTTCATTTGAAAAAAGAATATTATCAATAATATTCTAAGAAGATATAAAAATATTTTAATTTGGGTAAATTAAGCTAAGAAATAGAGGCACAAGCCTACCTGTAAGTAGCTTGCCTATAACCTTATTATTAGTGTTGCTTAATGATATTGATATGTAATCATTGATGTATGTAGAACCCTTGGGAATTAATTTAACTACAAAATAATTGACTTTTTAGCAGCTTGAAAGTAGTGAAGAAATGCTTAATGGCTTGTATACAGACCAGGTCGGTAATTGGCACAAGTGTCTTAAGGAATTTTGAGGTAATATCATATGAGCCAAGAGTTTCATTAGATCCAATGCAGAAGAAAGCACATTTAATATAATTAATAGTGATCTCACCAAGGAGACATTCTTCCTCTTGAGTACTAAGTGTGTGAAAATGGGGATATCATCAAGAGTAGGAGAACTAGAGAGCCCAGAGCAATGAAGTAAAGATTAGAAGTGAGAAGTAACCTCTCAATAATGTCTTCTTATGAATGAATATAAAAGGTATTAATCAATCACTCTCTAATGAAATTTATATTATTCTTGATTTAATAATTTGATACATATAAAAAGTTAATGACAACTTCTCCTTTAAAAAGACAAGCATATTTTGCCTTTTTTTGGCCCATTTATTCTCACAATTAGAGGCTTCAGTAAGTTTTTTATCATTGCTCATGAAAATTTCTTTAGAAAGAAGTTGTTTGTGTACGGGGAACCTGTCAAGCTTCTGATATGTACATCTAATTTTGGCTAACTTTAAGTTGAGTGATCGAGTTAACAATAGAGTTGAAAGAATTCCAATTAGCACCTTTAAGAGCTAATTTAAACTTTTTAATGAATCACAAAAGATAATATGGGGCTACTTCAATAGGGATATTACACGCATTACACAATGTTGAATTAATTAGGGCAAGAGATAGTTTTTATTGCAAAACCTTCTGCAAATTGGTTTAAAATCATTGTGGGATAAAAGTAAAAATTGTGAGTGATAAGATATTAAAGGTTTCAAAAATTTTAATAAGAATACTTGAATATTTGTAGGGTTGACTCACCCTTTCTATTATAATTTAGAAGAAATATATACACCTTTTTCTTTTAATTTTTTTTTTGAGTGGCCACAATTAACTTTTGGCTGAGCAAAAATAAATTTTTTTACCAATATATATATATATATATATATATATATATATATATATATATATATATATATATATATATATATATATATATATATATATATATATTCATTTATGTAAATTTTTATATCAATAATACAACCATAAAATTTTAATTTTATCAAGAAATATCTTTAAAGTTAATCATAATTCTAATGAAGTTTAAGAATTATTTCAAAAAAAAAACTTAAATAGTGAATATTTATACTCAAATTAGAGTTTCTAACCTAGAAGAAGGAAATGTACAATCCATGAACTATTTAGATTAGTTCTCAATAGTAAAAAAAGGTAGGAAGAAATGATTTTCCCCAATGAATAAAGGTTGCTAGAATTGGAGTCAGTACAAACCTTTTTGTGAAGGCAATCAATCTCTCTCTCTATTTTGATAGTGATAGTGGAAGGAAAAAAAAAACCATTATAAATATATCACAATATTTGTTTCTATTGAAAGGCCAACATCATATCAATAGATGTTCATAATGTATATGTTTCTATCATAAATATTTATTGTGTATTTATTCCTCTATATAAGATAAAAGGAGATGAAGTATACTAAATGCCTATCATAATGAGAGTTCTCACTAAACAAAGCAAGATAAAAGGGATCCTTAGCCTTTCCATGAGACAAACTAGGGAAGAGATTGAATCACAAGTAAAACTTGTAGTATGATTTAACGAGAATTTCGTCATGGATTTAACGTAAATCCAACCAAACATAGAAAAATGAAAATTAAATCCATCACTTCGTTTCCGTCTTTTCTTCCCTGTTGCTATCTCTCTTAAGACGTAAATCCGGATTCAGTAAATCCTATTGTGAGATGGATTTACGAATTCCTTGTGGACATCGCTCATAGGTTGATCTCCATCACACCGTCAATCTGATTTAATGGATTTGATAAATCATATTTAACGTAAAATCAGTCTGCAGTCAAACACTGCCTCAGATGGATAGCCACAAAGCATTATGCTAACTTTGTCTCCCATCCTTCTTCAAAGAAATTATATATTTACAAATCTACTACTCAAATCAGTATATTTATTTATATAATATCCAAATATTCACATCATACCATTCTATTCCTAGGTATTTACAAATCCAACACCTAAACTTCAATTCTTTACGCCCACATACCACCTTACCTTTATATGCAATGTGTATTTCACTTTTTAAAAATTAAAATAATAATATTTTTTATGTGAAAAATGGTATATATGTAAAAAAGAGAAGTACAGTCATTTGATATATAAATAAATAAATATGGGGTGGCATGTATGTAAATGCCCATTTTTTTTCTTAATTTAAAGAAAAAAAAAAAACATTAAATATTACTTGTTTTCTCCTTTATAGACATGTTATATTGCATATCGTAAGTGAGCCAAGCCGAGACGTGAGCTACAAGCCAGCCCTGACTCGACTCAGCTCGTTCATCCGCTCAGTTTAAAATATATTTTTATAAAATTTACTCAAAATATAGTACTTTATCTTTAATATATTTAAAATATTTAAATAAATCATATTTCATATTTCATATCAAATATTTATCAATTAATTATAGCATTAGCTTACATTAATAGTTTTTTTCTCATTTATATAATAAATAAGTCTTCTCATGAGCTAGCTCAAACTGTAGGCATAAGCTGAAGTCAAGAGTGACTCGAGCTCGACCAAATTTAGAAGGATGTGATATCTCCGCTTATATATATATATATATAAAAGGGGGATATATGCTAATATCTCTTATCTTCCCATAGTGAATGTATAACAAAAGACAATAAATGGATAAGGATAGCAGAGAGATAAATTGGAATGAGTTGTATGTGCTAATTATATGCGTATGTCCTCATTCAGACGCTGCCATGTGAATCCAAACACAGGACATTTGAGAATATATGGAGAAAGAATGAGCGAAGAGAAGGAGAAGAGAGAGCTCATGATTTATACATCTGACAGGAGGGAAATGGAAGGCCGTAGAGAGAGCGGCTTATGCGCCCCCGCCCCCACCGTACATTCCCGTCCAAAAGCACCCTCACCCATCTCGGCCCCGCATAGGTAACAAACGCAAACGACACACCGTATATGTCAATACACAACATCAACAAAAAGTTTGTATGAAAATATCGTCCCCTCTCTAATAATGCAAATAATGCTTCCAAATTGGGTTCCATAACTGAGTTATAACTCACTTTGGAGGGTGGGGAGTCATGTCGCCGCCGGGTTATTCAGGTGTGTTTTTTTATCAATAATGAAATTATTGATCTATATAAAGTAGTACTGATATGTCATTAATAAATTCATCATCTAGTATGAATCTCGGAGTAATTTTTTAGGGAATAAATATTCAAAGTTCAATTAAGTGTCATCCAGAGCTCCGATTTCAACAAACTTATAGTCAAACTAATCTGCTCGATGAGACGGATCCGATGATACCAAAATTAATCCAATCCAAGTCAAATCAAACTCATATAAATCCATTAGATCACTTTTAGAATGTTTCTAGGTATATTTGGGAGGTCAAGTAAATCTCGAATCTGTCAAGCTTATAGTTGAATCGAGCGTCTCAGCAAGATCAATCCAGCGAGCTCAAGATCGCTTTATTCTGATATCATTAAGATGCTCAAATGTTCATCAAACATCGTCCGATCAAAGGAAGTTCTCTGGACCATCCGATCAAAGTGGTTCATTTTTCTGCATTAATTATATGTGGAACTCTATAAATAAAGCCCCACCCCTCTGATGAAGGGAGAGGAAAGAACAGAGCTTGAGGTCTGAGGGAGAGCTTGAAGCTTTGAGAAGGAACTGAAGTACAACATCACTTAAGCCGCCGTCGATCACCACTGACCGCAATCAACCATAGCAGACCGTCGTCGACTTTCGCCGATCACCATCAACCACTCCCTGTCAGTCGTCGTTGATCACTATTATCAGCGCCTATTCCTTACGACAAGTTTATCTAAACATCAAGTTGTAACTCGAGAGACTTTGTAATCATTTCCCGACTATGGGATAAGGGGTTGTACTTGTAATCTTCAGTTTGTAGTGAATCTCTTCAACTAGGTTAAACTCTGCGGTTTTTCTTCTTTTACAGCTTTTCCACGTTAAAATTTCTAGTGTCTCCACTGATTGTTTTCTCTCTTCTCAGTGTGTGTTGAATCTTCGTATCACACTAAGACGATATTACATTTCTTACTGACGCGGATTTTTTAGCAGGCATCAGTTTGGCGCTATCTGTGAGAAATGAAGCACCGTTCGACACTATTTCAACCCTGAAATGTTGATGCCCTACTTCATTTTCCCAAAGATGTATATCAACCAATTGGCGAAAGAATCTTCTTTGAATCTTGAAGATCATCCCTAAAGCATTCTTCAATGTAGGGGGCAACCCTCACCGTAGTCTTTAAAGGTCGTTCACATCAACGTCCCAAGCATGATTGCAGTGGGGTTGTCTTCTCGCATCCTATTTAGACACAATATTTCACAATTTCTTCCAAGCTGAGGGGTAACCTTCACTGTAGTATCGAAAGGTTGTTCATATTAAAGTCCCGGACACGACTGTGGTAGGGAAGTCATCCCATATTTCATTCAGATTACAAGTCTTCGAGAATCGCTCATAGATTGGGGGCAATCTTCTTCACAAATAACGGTTCCTCAGTGCCTCCTCATCATACTGGAGTTCCTCTTCAACCAGATCAAGAAGCTGATCTCATTAAGGCTATATATATGGTTTTTTTTACAAGCTCGTATGGAAAACACACTCATCAGAGGAACAATAAATTCACAAGTAGCAACTGACAAATTGTTAATTATTCTTGAGTATAACTGCAATCATATTTCCAAGAAAAAATATGGTACATGGCGACTTACGCCCCTGTCTCGAGAAACACAGAGCATCTTTTACACCTCATTCTAGGATTAATCAATCTTAGGGGGACTCAATTTGACCTTTTCCATTACAGCTACATTCATCAATCAGAAGCTTCGACTAACAACATTGGATAGGTCAAAATTTCTTGGTATACCTCATTTGACCTCTTCCATAATAGATTACAGTCGTTAAGCAGAAACTTTGACTAATAACCTCAGATAAGTCGACATCCTCAATGAATTTCATATGACTTTGTCCATTACGGGTTAACTTCATCAAGCATCTCCGGCTATACAACTCAAGATGGGTCTTATAGTGGATCCTTCTTTCAACTTTGCTTTAACATAAGCTATAATCATTAGACATATGCACTTCAACTAGCAGCGCAGAAAAAGTGAAAAGTTCACAGTGATAGAGAAGGTCTTTATCGGTATCCTGGAAGTCGAACCCAAGAGGTAAGACGTAGTGGGAAGATATGATACCATTGAAAGTCGAGTTCAAGAAGCAAGACTCGATATGGAGTTACCATGATCCTAGAAGTAAAGCCTAAGTGGCATGTCTAAATATGATGCTCCTTGAAGTCGACCCAAGAGGCAAGACTCAATGGGAAGATATTGTACCCCTGTAGGTCGAACCAAAGTGGCACGACTCGATTGGAAACTACCATGCCCCCGGAAGACGAGCATAAGAGGCAAGTCTCGACAGGAAGCTAATCATGGAAAGGGTCCTCACTAGAAAGACTCCATGATAACAAGTGTTTAACAATGTCCCCACTCAAAGACCTCGAAATGCTAGAAGTCTCATAAGGCGCGGGTACATTAAAGTCATCAAAAGGATACAAGCCTCAAGAGACCCAGATACATCAGAAATCTCAGAAGGCTACGAGCCTCAAAAAGGCACCGACACATTTCAAGCTCCTAGAAGGCATAAGCCTAAGAAGGCATAAGTCTTAGAAGATGCATGCCTCATAGGGCACAACTTCACAAACGCATGAGTCTCAAAAGATATGGGATTCTTTTTTATAAAGTGCAAGTGCTAACTTTAATTGCAGAATTACTCATGATTAAGAAGCTGCAACAACCCCAAAAACAACATCAAAGACATACAAAGAAATATGTTCTCACCTACAAATGCGAAAATTAATAATTGAAAGGCTACAAAGACTAACGTATACTTGTACAAGGGCTACAACAAATCAGCTTATCCTTAGGAGTTAGCATCGCTTCACCTAAATTTCAGTACTTATGTTAATCTTCAAAGGGCCTCTAGATATTGACTCCACAAAAGCATGAAAATCTCCCTTGAAAAACATGGTTGGAAAACTCCAGTGTTTCTTCATCTCATTTGGACTATACGATAGCAAGACAAGAATCTCATTTGAAAAATGTGCAGTGGAAAAATTGCAGCTTTTCTTCATCTCATCCAGTATGTCCCACGAATTTCCCCCGATGTTATCTTCTCGGCGATGTGAAAGGAGATTTCATTGATTTTCTGCTGCACATGACGTGGACAACTTTCCTCTACACCTTCTTCAAGAAAAACAATCCCATTGATCGCCTCCTATGCAAGATGGGGACAACTTTCTTTTACATCATAACATGAAAGAAGATCCCGTTAATTGTCTGCTACGCAGGATGGGGATGACTTTCTTCTGCACAGCAATACGAAAGAGGATCTCATTGGTCGCTTGTTATGCATGACGGGGACGAATTTCTTCTGCACTAAAATATGAAAGAGAATCTCGTTGGTCTCCTGGTACGGATGACAGAGACGACTTCCTTCTGCACCGCAATACAAAAGATATTGTTGGTCGTTAGCTACGCAGGTCAGGAATGACTTTCTTTCTCTGAGAAATCTCAAATCACCAGCTGGGCAAGGAAGGGGACTCCACCTCCATCCTCATTTCCTTGGCTCAAAAATATCCCATATTGATGACAAAAAGTAATTAAAAAAAATTAAAATCTACGTTAATTCTCGTCTTTCCATCTTTCGACCTTTGGTCGTCCAGCTTTCTCCTTATGGTCTTCCAGGTTTTGCATTATGGCTTTTCAGTTTTCTCATTCCAAATAAATAAACAAATAAAATACAGTTATTAAGAAAAACTACATTAGATTTTCTCTAAAAATTACATAAATATAAATATTTCATATTCTCTTGTTTATAATTTTGTAAATGGTTTATAACACCCTCTTTCTTTTCCCACGTAGCCTTTAAAATTCTCAAAGCTGCACTTATTTTTCATTTATAAATACTGAAAATATATATCAGATTTCACCGTTTCGATGTCGTTGATGTTCCAAATAAAATTACGGCAGCGGGGAAATTCACATAAAGAAAATAAATTTTCTGAATGCGGCTATAAACATTTTTTTTTTGTTATAAAGAGACTTATTCGGCTCCTTACATGTTTCATCGGAAAAATAAAAAAATAAATACCGGGAAAGAGGTCATATCTAAACACCACACAAACAACTCACATAAAAAAGAAGGAATCTAAGGTCTTCTTTTCAAACAAAAAACAAAATACAATTCACACTACCACACAAACATAATCACAAGGACAAAACAATCAAGAAATACATTTAAAGCCAAACTCAACAAGTCATAAGGAATAAATTTTGTAATCAAAGGACCATTCAGATTCAATCCAGCTTTAGCCGCCCAATGCGCAACCATATTCCCTTTTGTTTTGACATGAGACCAACAGATAGTTAAGTGCTTAGAAAGAGCATAAATCATCTTCATTTGAAAATTGACACTCCAATGATGATCATCCTACAAATTACAATACTTCCAAAGAATCAATGAACAGTTTCAACAATAATAAATTTCTAACCCCATTTAATAGCCACCTTCTGACCAAAGAAAAATACATTGAGAATTTTATACCGATTTTAGATTGATTTTGATGATATTGCACTTTAAAGAAATGTATTTTCTATGTTTTGTTGCAGAAATGAAGATTAATAGACAATGGAGCAAAAAGATGTGAAAATGAGCAAATCTGGATCAAAAAGGACAAAAAAAGACATAAATTGATCTTGCCCGCCGACGGCGAGGAATAGGCCGCCGACGGCGCATTTTTTCAGAGAATTAAAAAATATTATATTAGAGCCCACCGACAACAAGCCTTAGCAGTTGGCACATGTTCTAGAAGCTCGCCGATGGCACCAACGAGCCCGCCGACGGCGAGAAGATTGGTTCAGTCCAAAATTCATCGAATGTGGACGCTTTTTAAAGAGATGCTTAAGCAACCTTTGGAAATATTTCTACATCTTTAAAAAGGGACGAATTTAGACTAAAAAGTGTGTGTCTTCAGTGTGTGTGTGTGTCCTAGAGAGTTAAAAAGAGTTAGTCTAATAGCGAGTAAGTGAGTGTGTTGTACAAGAACAAAGAGTCAGAGGAACTTTAAGGAGTTTGTTTGGGAAGAAAATCAAAATAAGTTGTGTTTAATATTTTGCAATTTTGATTTATATATGAAATCCAAGTTTTGTGTTATTCTTCCTATGCATTCTGAGTAGTCTTCTCTGTCTTTCTCCTTGTTCTGAGATTTTGTGAAATGGAAAATTGAATTAGTTGTGCCTAAAATATTCAATAAAAATTGTGATAATCTTTTTACTTAAATCTTAATTTACTTTCAATCTGGCCAATTGATCTGTTAAAATACTTTGATTTAACAACTAAAGTAAAGATTACATCCAAAATTTGGGGAGGTCAAAGTCCTTGAAAGGAGAGTGCAAATAAATAGGGAACTATTACTTATCGGACGTAAGATTGGAGATTTTAGAGTGACAGACTAAAATCCTCAATTCGGTCCTATCGTTTGGGTGTTGAAGTGTAGATGTTAGCCCTCAGGCAAGGGGAACGTGGGAGCTCCGAAGTGAGAGCCGGTATCCTCCCAGCCTAGCCGCAGATTCAGTAACCAATCACAGGATTAGTCAATGTTCTTTATGCTTGGACCAAAGGGTAAAGAATAGGAATGCTCTTATTTGGCACAATATAATTCTAACTAATTTAATTATTCATTCACTTAAATCTCTTAATAAGGGGGAAGATACTTTTCTATATTGCAACTTTCCATTCAACATTAGTGGTAGAATTTAATATAATTGTTCTTAATTTACGTTTACTAGATACTTATTTCAACTGTTGTAATTAGCTCATAATCTCTAAACTTCCCTGTGGAATCGATATCCAGGACTCCATTAGAGCCCTGTATTACTTGAACGATATGTATATTTGCGTTAATAAGGGGTGACATTGTTATTATTGAATATATATATTTTTTACATTTGTTAACACTTATAACGTTAAGCATCACAATCGTAGGTCAAGTTTTTGGCGCCGTTGCCGGAGAAGTAAAGTAATTATTAAAGTAATTAGTGATAATTATTAATATAATTACTAGAGTAACAGACTATTTTAAATTGCATAAGTTTTAATTTTGATTGTGTATGCGCAAATTTGGCACTAAAAATTTAATACCTTACGATTCGGAATTAAAACGCACTATTAAAAAAATTAGAAAACAGAAAAGAAAAATTATAAATTTAAATCAAATGGCAAATAATCCAGTAATTGAAAATCAACCGAGACCTTTAAGAGATTACGCTAACCCTACATTAGATGAAATTCACTTAACTATCCAAAACCCTGATGTAGCGGCTAATTTATTTGAGCTTAAACATGCAATTATCCAAATGGTACAGAATAACCAATTTAGTTGTTCACCAAACGAAGATCCTAATTTACATCTCGCTATTTTTTAGAACTTTGTGCTACTTTTAAATATGATGGAGTTTCTAATGATGTTGTTAGACTTAGGCTTTTTCCATTTTCTTTAAGGGATAAGGCTAAGATGTGGCTAAATTCATTAGTACCTGGATCTATTAGAACTTGGGGAGAATTATCACAAAAATTTCTATCCAAATATTTTCCTCCTTCAAAAACTGCTAAGCTTAGAAATGATATAACCTCTTTTAGTCAGTTTGATGGAGAATCGATATATGAAGCTTGGGAGAGATTTAAAGATCTTCTTAGGAAATACCCACATCATGCGTTACCAGATTGGTTAACTATACAAACTTTTTATAATGGATTAGTAGGATCTTTTAGATCCATTATTGATGTTGCCGCTGGTGGTTCATTAATGTCAAAACCATTTGATGAGGCTTATTCGTTAATTAAAGAAATTGCTACTAACAATTTTCAATGGTCTTCTGAAAGGCTAAATACTAAAAAAATAGCTAGTATTCATGATTCTGATGCAATATCTATGTTAGCTTCTCAGATTACTGCTATATCTAAGAAATTAAATCATTATGGAATGAATTATTTTCCTACTGTAATGGAAGAAATTTCATCTGGGCAATTTGTGGATGTTCAACCTTCTTATGAAATTTTAAATTCTATTAATAACAAACCCAATAATCCTTATTCAAATTATTACAACTCTGGTTGGAAGAATCATCCTAATTTTAATTGCAATAACAATTATACTAATCAACAATGGGCAAACAACTCAGTAAACCCATTAGGAAATTCATCTAATCAAGGAAATCCTAATTATAAACCTTATTATCCACCTGGATTTAATAATAACTCTCAATTTAAGGAAAAGAAGCTATCTATGGAAGAATTGATATTAAATATGGGCCAACAATTGTAGAATCAAGGAAATCAGTTACAAATTCAAGGAAACCAATTACAAAATCAAGGAACTGCTATTAAAAATATTGAAACTCAACTTGGGCATATCGCTACTGCACTTAATAATAGAATTCCTAAAACTTTTCCTAGTAATGTGGAAATTAATCCTAAAGACTAAGGAAAAGAACAAATAAAAGCGATACAGCTACGAAGTGGAAAAGAATTAGAAACAAGAGTACAAAAAGAAACAGAAACTAAAAAAGAGAAAGTGGAAACTGAAAAAGAAAAGGATCAGCAAGATCAAGATTTAGAATATCCACTAACACCAATAAAAATTACTATATAAAAATCACCACCACCATTTCCACAGCGATTAAAGCATTCATTGAAATCCTGAAGAAATTAACGGTGAATATTCCCTTTGTAGAAGCATCAGAACAAATGGCCAATTATGTGAAATTTATGAAATATATTCTAAATAAGAAGAGAAAACTTACAGACAATGAAACTGTTGCACTTAGCGAAGAGTGTAGTGCAATTATTTAGAAAAAGTTTCCTGAGAAATTAAAAAATTCTGGTAGTTTCACTATACCTTGTGCTATTGGAGAAAAATTTTATGGAAACGTTTTATGTGATTTGGGAGCCAGCATTAATCTTATGCCTCTATCAATTTTTAAAAGATTAGGATTGGGAGAAGTCTCACCTACTTCTGTAACTTTCAGTTAGTTGATCGTTCAGTGACTTATCCTAAAGGAGTTATCGAAGTTGTGTTAGTAAAAGTGGATAAATTTATCTTTCATGTGGATTTTATTGTTCTAGTTATGGAGGAAGATAAAGAAATACATATAATTTTAGGGAGACCCTTCTTAACTACTGGAAGAGCCATGATTGATGTTCAAAAAGGAGAATTAACTATTAGAGTAAATGATCAAGAAGTAACTTTTAACATTGCAAAATCAATGAAATATCCTGCTATTAAAAAAGACGATAAATGTTTTCGAATGGAAATTCTTGAACATCTGCGAAATGGACATTTTAAAGAATATTTTGAAAATAAACAAGAAATAGAAAATGCAAAATTATTTGAAAAAACAGAAAATGAAGAATTAGATTATATACAAGAAAGATTTGAGATGTTGGATGTTACGGAAAATGCTAAAAAGAATATAGTGTCGTCAATTATAAAACCTCCTGAACTTGAGTTGAAAATTTTACCTACTCATTTGAAGTATGTATTTTTAGGAAATTCTTTAACTTTACTGGTTATTATATCGGCAAAATTAAACAAATTACAAGAGCAAAAACTTTTAGACACATTAAAAAAATATAAAAAAGCATTTGGTTGGACCTTGACGGATATTAAAGGAATTAGTCCTTCAATTTGTATGTATAGAATTATTTTAGATGATGAACATAAACCAAGAGTTGATCCCCAAAGGAGATTAAACCCAATGATGAAAGAAGTAGTCAAGAAAGAAATTTTAAAATGGTTAGACAATAGTATTATATATCCTATTTCGGACAGCGCTTAGGTAAGCCCAATTCATTATGTTCCTAAGAAAGAAGGAGTGACTGTTGAAGCTAATGAAAATAATGATTTAATACCTATCAGGCAAGTTACTGGATGGTGTATATGTATTGACTATAGGAAATTAAATGCGGCCACCAGAAAAGATCACTTCCCTTTACCATTCCTAGACTAAATGTTGGATAGACTTGTTGGGCACAAATACTTTTATTTTTTAGATGGATATACTGGCTACCATCAAATTCTTATTGCTCCTGAGGATCAAGAAAAAACTACATTTACTAGTCCTTATGGAACTTATGCTTTTTTAAGAATGTCTTTTGGATTATGTAATGCACCTGCAACATTTCAAAGATGTATGATGTTTATATTTAGTAAATTAATTGATGGTGGAATAGAAGTATTTATGGATGATTTCTCTGTATTTGGAATATCATTTGACGCATGCTTAGATCATCTTGAAAAAGTTTTTGAGTTATGCGAAAAAACTAATTTAGTTCTAAATTGGGAGAAATGTCAATTTATGGTTGTAGGAGGAATTGTATTAGGGCATAAAAATGGCATGGAAGTAGACCATCCAAAAATTCAAGTTATAGCTAAATTACCACCTCCTACTACAGTGAGAGGGGTAAGAAGTTTTCTTGGACATGCTGGTTTTTATAGGCGTTATATAAAATATTTTTCATAAATTACCAAACCTCTATGCCAACTTTTAGAAAAGGATAAGAAATTTGAATTTACTAAAGAATGTCTAAATGCTTTCGAATTATTAAAGGATAAATTAATCACAGCACCTATAATAGTTTCACCTGATTGGGAGAAACCGTTTGAACATATGTGCGATGCTAGTGATTATGTTATTAGAGCTGTTCTTGGACAAAGATATGATAAAATTTTTAAAGTTATATACTATGCTAGTAAAACTCTTAATAATGTTTAAATTAACTATACAGTTACGGAAAAAGAATTATTAGCAATTTTATATGCGTTTGATAAATTTAGATCATATTTAATTGGAACGAAATGTATTGTGCATACAGATCATTCTGCTATTAAATATTTAATGCAAAAGAAGGATACCAAACCAAGATTAATTAGATGGATATTACTGATGCAAGAATTTAATTTTATAATAATAGATAGGAAGGGAACTGATAATCAGATTGCTAATCATTTGTCAAGAATAGAATATCACAAATTATCTGACACTGACAATGAAATTACAGACAGTTTCCCTGATGAACAACTTTATAATATAAATGAGGGGAAAATATATTGGTATGCTGATATAGTTAATTATATTGTAAGTGATATTTTACCACCCATGTTAACTCTGCAACAACAGAAAAAATTCATTCATAATGCTAAAGCATATTTTTGGGATGAACCATATTTATATAAGCAATGTAAGGAGATGTGTGCCTTATGAAGAAACCGAACTGATTATTCAAAAATATCATGATTCTGAATTTAGAGGACATTTTGGGACTGACAAAACTGCACATAAAATTTTACAAGCTGGATTTTATTGGCCTACTCTCTTTAGAGATGTATACAGATATATCAAAACTTGTGATAAATGCCAACGAGTAGGTAATATATCTACAAGAAATGAAATGCCTTTGAATTTCATATTGGATGTGGAGATTTTTTATGTTTGTGGATTAAATTTCATGGGACCATTTATTCCTTCATTTGAAAACTTATATATATTGGTTGTTGTTGATTATGTTTCTAAATGGATTGAAGCACAAGCCTTACCTCGTTGTGATGCTAAGAGTGTTTCAAAATTTTTAATGAAAAATATTTTCACAAGATATGGAATGTCGAGTGTGATTATTACTGACGGAGGATCCCATTTTAGGAATAAATATATTCAAAAATTGGCAGAAAATTTTAATATTATTCATAAAATATCTATTGTTTATCATCCACAGACCAGTGGATTAGCTAAAGTTTCTAATCGAGAAATTAAACAAATTTTAGAAAAGACTGTAAACCCTAATATATTAGATTGGTCCACAAGACTAGACACTGCATTATGGGCATACAAAGCTGCTTATAAAACTCCGATTGGACTGACTCCTTACAGACTTATTTTTGGAAAGACTTGCCACTTACTAGTTGAATTAGAGCATAAAGCATATTGGGCGATTAAAGAATTTAATTATAATTTGAAAGATGCTGGTGAGAAGAGATTATTGCAGATGAATGAGTTAGAAGAATTAAGGAATGAATCTTATAATAGCGATAGAATCTATAAAGAGAAAATAAAGTTATGGCATGATCAGAAGATTAACCAGAAGAACTTGGAACCAGGACATGAAGTTTTTCTTTACAATACAAGGCTGAAATTATTTCTTGGGAAATTAAAATCTCGATGGTTAGGACCTTTCACTATAACTCAAGTATTTACATACGGAGTTGTTGAAATTGAAGATCCAAAGACTGGAAACAGATTCAAAGTAAATGGACACAGATTAAAACCATATTTTGAGGGTAAAAGACTAAATTTTAAAGAGGTTTTAATGCTCATTCAACCTGATTAACACGGGCTGACGACGTTTTATCACTGAAAAATTTATTAAGAAATTCATACTTATTTTTGATGAAATTGCACTTTAAAGAAAGGTATTTTCTTTATTTTATTGCAGGAATGAAGAATTTATGTGATAAAAGCAAAAATCATAAAAAGGAGCGAATTTGGAGCAAAAAGGAAGAAAATAATGAAATTTGTGCTGAGTTGCCGACGGTGAGATCGAGCCCGCCGACGGCGAGGTTACGAGGAGACATTTCTGAAGGAATTATAACTGTCTCGCTGACAGCGAGCCCGAGCCCGCCTACGGCGAGATAGGGCGGTTCGAAGACCTTCTAGAAGCCTCGCCGACAGGGAGGTAGTTCGTCACCGACAGCGAGCTAGTTCAAATGGCGCAGATACATTGAACCTGGATACTTTTTGAAGGGATGCTTACACACCTCTTGGCCCTTTGCTACCCTCTATATATAAAGGCCGAAATTCAGCTTATAAGTGTGTGCAGTTTTTGTGTCTTTGTGTGATATTTTGTGTTATGTGTGTCAATTTGTGTCTTTAAGTGTGTTTAGTGAGTTTAGTGAGTAATTAGTGAGTCTTGCTGTACTGGAAGGAAGAGTCAAAGGAACTGCGAGGAGTCTGCTTGGGGATAAATCGAGATAAGTATTTGTATTTCTTGTTTTTAACTTTAAATGAAATCCATGATTAGTTTAGTTCCCATGCATTCTGAGTAGTTAATTTAGTCTTTCTCCCTGTTATGAAATTAAGTGACTAGATGAACTAAAAATAGAAGTACTTTTATATATTAATAAATTGTGATAATTTTTACTTAAAACTTAATTTACTTTCAAACTGGTCATTCGATTTGTTAAAATGTGTTAATTATCAACTATAGTAAAATTACATCCGATATTCGGGAATTCAAAAGCCTTGAAGGAAGGTGCAAATAAATAGGGAAATAATATCATCTGGGCGTAGAATTGAGCATTTTAGTGTGACAGACAAAAATATTCAATTTGGTCATATTGTTTGAGAGTCGAAGTGTAGATGTTAGCCTCGGGCGAGGGAACGTGGGAGCTACGAAGTGGCGGTCGGTATCCTCCCAGCTCTAGCCTCGGATTCGGTAATCAAACATAGGATCGATCAACGTTCTTCAGCACTGGATCAAAGGGTAAAGAATAGGTATGCTCCTATTTGTTACAATACCTTAAAAATTATCTATTTAAATTCATCAATCACTTAAATTTCTAAACAAGGGGAAAGATACTTTTTCCGAATAGCTAAGACTTATTTAGCAATTAGTTTAATTTCCCGCACTTTCAATACGTATTAATTTTCTACTTAGTTAAGCTTACCTAATTAAAATACTTAGTTTACTTTATCGTGCTTAAATTTAAATTCCAAATTTTCGTATATTATTTTAAATTATTATTATTATTATTTTAAAATTAGTTGTTATTTAATTTTCTATTTCCATGTGGATCGATAACCGGGACTCCACTGTAGCCTCGTATTACTTGATACGATACGTATACTCGCATAAGCATCCACAACATAAACAATTATAATTCTATACATATAATATAGCGGGGTCAAGTTTTTGGCGTCGTTGCAATTAAATAAAAAATATCATAATATAAAATTGTGGGTCAACGTTAAACCAAGCGCTTTATGGGAGGCAACCCATAATTATCTTTATTTTTATGTGATGATTGTGTATTTGTTTGATTTATTGTTAGTTTGTGGTATGAATGAATTCTACTCGTATTTACCCTTATAACCATCATGATAAATGGATCCATAGAAAAATTTGAAACACATTCGGACCAGAGCGAGACTGGGCAATTTTTACCTTGGCCGCCGAGGGCGAGATCGAGCCCACCGACGGCGAGTTTTTCCCACCAAGTATAGTTTTTGTTATCAAAGAATCCCGCCGACGGTGAGATCGACGCCGCTGACTGCGAGATCGGCGAGTGGGTCGTTAATGGAGTTCTTTAGACGACTTTTGGCGGTTTTAAGTGATTTTAGAGAGGAGAGCTTGATGTGACATTTTTGGTGTGCCCTCGTTATACACACTACCAGCCCAATCCAACTGCTGAACAGAGAGATGAGGATATTGGTTGGGATTTTAGTATTTTCCCTTAGATTCTGTGATTAGATATTTGTTGTCATATGTATGTTTGTTTTCTTTATTTTTGTAATTCAGTTCTGGATTTATATTTGTTGTGTTGTGTGAGTTATTTACATTAGTTTAGCTTTATTAAAAACAAATAGTTTTTTTTTTATTATTATTGCAGATTTTAAAAGTAACTTTGAAATTGAATTAGTAAAATATATGTGATCGTTGTGTTTAATGTGCTTAGTATAGTGTTATTAAATGTAGTAGGAAATTGTGTTAGTAATTTGTGCTTATTTCAAAAATTTTCTTACCCAGTAAATTCTCTAATGTTATATATGTATAGAAAGTTCTTAACAGTACAGGTTAATTTAGTGATGAGATGCAAAAAGAACCTGCAAAAACTTCAAGAAAATGGGGAAATTCTTAAAGCACAAAGGTATAATTTAAATTTACAGTATTTTTCTTTCCACCTATATGATTAGATAGAAAAATTTAAGTTTGGGGGAGGAAAGAATAAGATTAACTATTATATGTTCTCAATTAAATATTTTTAAAAAATTATAATTATTAAATATGATTTCTGTAGTAAATTTAATTCAGTCAACAAGAATTAATTTATTTAAATATTATAGAAGGTTAAAAGAAATATTTTTGGTGATTAAATTAATTATATGGATTAAGATATTTGGAATAAGAGGATAAGATTATAATCAACTATTTTAAGTAAGAAAAACTATATTTTAAGATATTGAATATCTTAGGACATTAGTTGAAAAAGAAAAGATTGAAACTCATGAGGTAAAAACTATGAAATACATATAAGATAAGGAAATATTTCAAGTTTCAATTTTAGGAAGAGAAAAATGAAGTTCAAAATTATTAACAGGTTATCCAGATACAGTAATCCTCACTTGAAAAAGAAAAAGAAGGATTAAAAAACAATCCTTGAAAAGAAAAGAAAAAATATATATATAGGATTGAAATGCAATCCAAATAAAAAGAAAAAGTAAGTGAGGAGAATCTTGAGGAGATGTCTTATCAAAAATTGGCTTCATTTGAATCAACCTAAAGGGTAGACTCAATAACATTTCTGAACTTATATATATAGATTAGTATATTTACTGAGTCGTGTTTTCATGAGTTTCCTATCTAAACATCCTAAAATAATTTAATATTGCAACATATAGTCATTCTTGAAATGAATAGAAGACTAAAACTCTTAAACTTGATGACTAGATAGCCTTACATCTATAGAGTTAACTTAATTATCTAAAAATCTTTATAATAAACTTTACTATAATATTAATTTAAAATCAAATTCATAGTGTTTCTGAATTAAAACTTTACCACAAATAATCATTACTTTTATGTAGTATCAAGATTACTTGAGGACAAGTAATAGTTAAATTTGGAGGATTTTGACCAAAGAAAAATATATTAAGAATTTCATAATGATTTTACATTGATTTTGATGATATTGCACTTTAAAGAAAGGTATTTTCTATGTTTTATTGTAGGAATAAAGATTAATAGACAATGGAGCAAAAAGATGCGAAAAGGAGCGAATCTGGATCAAAAAGGACAAAAGAAGACATAAATTGATCTTGTCCGCCGACTGCGAGGAATAGGCCGCCGACGGCGCATTTTTTCAGAGAATAAAAAATATTATATTGGAGCCCGCCGACGGCAAGATCGAGCCTGCCGACAGCAAGCCTTAGCAGTTGGCACATGTTCTAGAAGCTCGCTGACTGCGCCAACGAGCCCGCCGACGGCGAGAAGGTCGGTTCAGTCCAAAATTCATCGAATGTGGACGCTTTTTGAAGAGATTCTTAAGCAACCTTTGAAAATATTTCTACATCTTTAAAAAGGGACGAATTTAGACTGAAAAGTGTGTGACTTCAGTGTGTGTGTGTGTGTCTTCCGTGTGTGTGTGTGTCTTCAGTGTGTGTGTGTGTCCTAGAGAGTTAAAAAGAGTTAGTCTAATAGTGAGTAAGTGAGTGTGTTGTACAATAAGGAAGAGTCAGAGGAACTTCAAGGAGTTTGCTTGAGGAGAAAATTGACATAAGTTGTGTTTAATATTTGTAACTTTGATTTATATATGAAATCCAAGTTTTGTGTTATTCTTCCTATGCATTCTGAGTAGTCTTCTCTGTCTTTCTCCTTGTTCTGAGATTTTGTGAAATGGAAAATTGAATTAGTTGTGCCTAAAATATTCAATAAAAATTGTGATAATCTTTTTACTTAAATCTTAATTTACTTTCAATCTGGTTAATTGATCTGTTAAAATACTTTGATTTAATAACTAAAGTAAAGAGTACATCCAAGATTTGGGGAGGTCAAAGCCTTTGAGAGGATTGTGCAAATAAATAGGGAAATATTACTTATCAGGCGTAGAATTGGAGATTTTAGAGTGACAGACTTAAATCCTCAATTCGGTCATATCGTTTGGGTGCTGAAGTGTAGATGTTAGCCCTCAGGAGAGGGGAACGTGGGAGCTCCGAAGTGAGAGCTGGTATCCTCCCAGCCTAGCCGCAGATTCAGTAACCAAGCATAGGATTAGTCAATGTTCTTTATGCCTGGACCAAAGAATAAATAATATGAATGCTCCTATTTGGTACAATATAATTCTAACTAATTTAATTATCCATTCACTTAATTCTTTTAACAAGGGAGAAGATACTTTTCTATATTGCAACTTTCCGTTCAACATTAGTGGTAGAATTTAATATAATTGTTCTTAATTTACATTTACTAGAAACTTATTTCAACTGTTGTAATTAGTTTGTAATCTCTAAACTTCCCTATGGGATCAATATCCAGGACTCCATTAGAGCTCTGTATTACTTGAACGATATGTATACTTGCGTTGATAAGGGGTGACGTTGCTATTATTGAATTTATATATTTTACGTTTGCTAACACTTATAACGTTAAGCACCGCCATCGAGGGTCACCTGCATACCAAAAACAACCGCATCCGCCTCAGCAACCAAAGGAGACACAGAAATAGAATTAGCAGCAAACCAACAAATAACAGAACCCAAAGCATCTCTAAAAACTCTACCAACACTAGCCATATCGTGCTTCCAGCAACCATCACAATTAACTTTGATGAAAGAAGCATACGGTTTAGTCCAAGGGATTAAAGAAAAACTTTTTGTATGAATAGGATAAGGAACAGCCAAATTCTTCATTATAACCTTCAGCTTACCCGTAAGCCTCATATTAGGAACCAACTACTTAAAAACCTTCATAAGGTAGCAAAGAATCAAACTAACCGTATGATGCACTTCATGAACAACATTAAGGAATTTAGCATCATTCCTAGCTATCCAAATGAACCAAAGAGTAACAGCAAGTGAAGCATTAAAGAAAATATGACCAAATTTCTTTTAACTGTTAAAAATATCAACAATATCAACATACTTAAAAATATGAATAGGCACTTGTAATTTAACAGCAATCTGCTTCCAAACTTCAGCCGCAAACTTGTAATCAGTAAAAATATGAAGGTAAGACTCTTCATGCTCTCGACATAATAAACAGCAAGAAGGGAGCCTTACACCTTTGAGTTTAAGCGAATCATCGGTAGAAATAAGCATATGAAAAGCTCTCCAAATGAAGAATGAAATGGAAGGCTTGACCCAAGAATTCCAATTCCAACTAAGGTCTAAGCTCTGAAAATTCTGAAAAGATTGAGCAAAACGTTTAGCACAAGAATCACCCAACTTACCTTTAATTTTAGGCATATCAATCCTGCCATTAGTAATAGGAATAGAGGCAATAAACTGAGCATCAACATTGTGAACCGAATTCTGAAGATCTCTAAGACTCCAACGATTGTTCAGCAAAAAATCATTAACCTTAATGTCAATCTCAAAAGGACCACCATACCAATCAGATAAAGCACCTTTACCTGTCCAATCATCAAACCAAAAGGAGCAGTCTCCTTTGCCAATGTCCCAGCAAATCAAATCTTCAGTATTGCTAGCCATCTTTAACATCTCATGCCAAATAAAAGAGTCTTTCTTATTGACAGTGACAGCCAACGGATGTTTATTAGAACAATATTTGGCATGTAAGAAAGAAGCCCAAATAGAATTATCCTTCCTGAATCTATACAATAACTTCATGTAATTAATTTTAATAGAATCAGAAAGACTTCTAAAACCTAGACCGCCTTTGTCAGTGGGCTTACAAAGCTTATTCCAGCTACTCCAAAGATACTTAGAATGCCCTTTACCTTCCCATAAAATTTATTAAAAAGCTTCTCCAATTTTTGAATAAAATGCAAAGGCATATTCATCACTTGAAAAGAATAAAGAGGGAGAGAAGTAAGAACACTCTTAAGGAGAGTGATACACCCACCAAAAGAAAGAAAATTATTCTCCCAGGATAAAATCATATTCTTAATCTTGTTAAACAAATTCACATAAAGAGCATTACAATTCCTGCCTTTGTCTAAGTTAAAGCCAAAGTAAGACAAAGGTAACATAGCCTTATTGCAACTAGTATAATCCATAATCCAATTTTTCTTAGCAACGGTAATTTTTTGGAGTAATAAAAGAAACATTTGGAAGTATTAAAATGCAAACCAGAAATATTCTGAAAATGAGTAATCTTATACCAAACTTTCTTGATGGACCGTTTATTGGCATTAGTAAAGATAATCAAATCACCAGCAAAACATAAATAAGAAATGCTCAAATGGCCTTTATGCATGTAATTAAGAAAGGAAAAGTATTAAACAAGCTATTCAGCTTTCTTGATAAGTAATCAAAATCATAAATGAACAAATAAGGTGATATAGGATCACCCTGCTTAATGCCTTTATAAGCTTTGAAGAAACCATAACTGTTGTCATTAATAAGAAGAGAGTAATAGTTATCATTGAGTATTCTGTAAATGAGATTACAGAAATTTTCATTAAATCCAATAGCATGAAGAACCTCCATATAAACTCCCACAGAATAGTGTCAAATGCCTTTTTAATATCCATCTTAAAAAAGATATTCCCATCTCTATTGTTGGGAATCAATATCCATAATCAACCCTTGAACAAGAAGAGCATGATCACAAATATTTCTATCCTTTAAGAAAGCAATTTGATTCAGACTGATAATATGAGTAAGGATAGGTTGAATCCTTTTCACAATGATCTTAGACAAAACAGTATTCAAACTAATAGGTCGAAAATCACCTCGATTTGTAGCATTTCTCACTTTAGGAATTAAGACAATATTGAAGATTTAAAATATTTAGGCAAATCTTTACCTTGGAAAAATTCCTGAATAGTGCTAATAATGTCATTTTTAATAACATCCCAGCCATTCTTATAAAACTCAAAGTAAAACGGTCAGGTCCAGCAGCTCTGCCAACCTCCATGTAGTCAATGATGTCCTTAATCTCTGCACCACTAGGAATACAAGTCAGAATATTGTTATCAATCACAATAACATCATTATAGAGATCACTATCAATATGGCCTCATATATTTTCCATCACTGCTAAAAATATTAAAGAAATATTGAACACCATTATTAGCAATATCAGCAATATTAGTGAGCACAGTTCCATCATCACTGTTAATAATAGAGATGCAATTATCTTTTCTGCAACATGATAAAAACCAGAGTTTCTATCACCATCAATAAAATGAGACTTAGCAGCTTTCTCTGCATACTCTACTCCATTGAAATGGTATCATTCAACTTCTATTGTTCTTGAAGCAAATTTTCCAAATCAATATTATGATTAGCATAATCACATGCAAGAACTTGAAAATTACTTTCAATCTTCTCAATTTTTCTATGAAGATTGCCAAAAGTATCCCAATTCCATCTCTTTAAAGCTTTAGCAAAATTCCTTTGCAAAACCCACAAACGGTAGCCAGCAGAACCAGTCACATTAGTACTCCAATTATCAATGAGAAACTTATGATAATCAGCATGTAAAGTCCACATATTAAAAAATCTGAAATGGTAATGAAAAGTAAAAGAATATTTCATGACCTTTAATAGAATAGGAGCATGGTCAGACTCGTCAATGGCTAAATGTTGGACATTGTGTGTGTATAAGTGTGTGGTGTGCGCGCGCGCGCGTGTGCAAGTGTGTGTGTGTGCAAAAACCTTGGCTCGTTGGTTGCGGCCTTTGGTGTAAGTCCCTCGGGTCAGGGGTTCAAATCCCACCCATAAAGGGAGGATTTGAATAGCACACCGGGCTTGAAGGGCAGTCCGCTCCTCGGTCAATTCAACCTATAGGGGTTGATCGGTGGTCTCCGGCTGTCGATCAATCTTTTTTTAATATATATATATATATATAATCACAAAAATTCAGGCTCATTGATTTTAATATTTTTGGGTGAAGAAATGCATCTTGCACAATAATATGGGAGCGACTGATACGTTATCAACAAATCCATCATCCAGCACGAATCTTGAGGTAATATTTTATGCAATGAATATTTAAACTTCAATTAAGCGTCATCCAAAACTTCGATTTCAGCAAAATTATAGTCGAAGTGATCTGCTCAATGAGATAAGCGATGATACCAAAATTGATCTAATCCAAGTCAAATCAGCTCCGCTCAAGCCATTAAACCATGTTATAAGGTTTCGAAGCATATTTGGAACGTCAAATGAATGTGGAATCTGTCAAGCTTATAGTTGAATCGAGTGTCTCGACAAGACAAATCCAATGAGCTCAAGAACGCTCTATTTTGGCATCGTTAAGGCAATCAAATGTCCATTATACTCTGTATGGTCAAAGAAAAATTTCTAGACCATCCGTCAAAAGTGATTCATATTTCTGCATTAATTGTACGTAGAACTCTATAAATAAGGCCTCACCAAGAGTGGGTGGGGGGGGGAAAGTGCTCAAGGCATTTGATGGACATGGGAGGAGCCTAAGGCGTTTGTTGGACATTTATGAAAGAAAACAATGTAATTGAAATGTATCGTTTTTCAAATACACAGAAATTGTTTGGTTTGATATAAAGTAAATTCAGGAATTTTTATAGTATTTATTCATTTTTTTTAGTTTGAAGAAAAATGAAATCAATACAAAATATGACCGACGATAGTGACGACAGTGATTAGTAGCTGCGACACTTATGGTAGGCAGCAGAGCAGTGGATGGCAACGATATATGGAGGGAAGTGTGTAGCAGCGAGTGGAGACAGCATCTGGTGTCTAGCAACAGCTATGGTAGGTGGCCAATGATGGTCAGGTTGTATTGGAGGCTTTGTTTGTATAAGGGGTAAATTTGTTATTTTTTATTTTTATTAAAGTGTCCTAATCCTCTCTTATTTATAGGACGGATTAGAGTTGATCTTGGTATGTCAAGTTGTAACAATTTCTCAGTTGTATTTCGTTGAGGTGTATGAAGGGTATAGTTAATGTCGACTTGGTGATTGATAAACAGTCATCTATTGTTGGTTTGTGTGTATGCTACACTAATTCAGGCTATGCATGTGATATGAAAAAATATAGGTCTACGATTGGCTAGTTATTCACATTGGCATGATTAGAGATCGGTTCTTTAGTCTACCTTTGTTTTTTCTGCTACAAAGGCTGAGTACATGACTGTCATATAGGAGCTGAAGGAAGCGATGTAGATTTAGGCCCTACTAGATGATTGAGAGTTGATCAGAAGTCTCTGATGGTATTTTGTGAAAGTCAAGGTGCGATATTATTGGTCATAAATCTAGCTCATAATGCTCGTACCAAACACATTGATGTGAGATATTACTTTATTCAAGATTGATTGAAGACAACAATTTTTTGTTGAAGAAGATAGATACAAAGAAGAATACATCGATCATGCTCACAAATGTACTACCACTCTAGAAGTTCACCTGTTGTATAAGTTTGGTGAGCGTCCGAGCCGATGATTGATTGCCCGCTTGCTATTTTGAAAAACTACACGATGCTTGATCCCTTAGAGGAAGAGAGTATGCAAGCATCCATCTTAATGTAGTCATTTTAGTGTTGGAGCCCATTTGTTCATCTCTCACTTATCTAGAAATGAGAGATAAGTTGGAGACTTTTGTGTTAGGTGTTTTGTTTGTATAAGAGATAAATTGGTCATTTTATGTTTTTATTAATGTGCCCTAATCTTCACTTATTTATATGAGGGAATATGATTGATTTTAGTGTTTAGAACTGTAATCTTATTTCAGTCGTCTTTTCTTTCTCCCCACCTATTGATAGTGGAATAACCCCTCCCTCTAGACGTAAACGAATTTGCACTGAACCATATAGATCATACCGTGTTTGATTGTTTTACACAACAAGCCAAGCGGTCGGTGACTAGATGGCTAAAGTGGTAGCGACAATAGGCTTCAATTTACAATGTATTTAAAAAGTCATCTAAATCTAATCTAATTAAATCGAAACACACCCATTTTTAAATATATATATAGAGAATTTCAAATTCATCAAAATTTTACACTTCATTTTCAGGCATCTCTTTTACTTCCCTCCATTCATGTAGAGAGCCAAATGGCCCCCAATAGATCTTTACAATTATTTCATACGTAAATCAATATTTTAATACTTTATTTAAATTATTTTATTTGGTCAATAATTAGCTTGGATTTAAATAAAAAACACTTTTGCCTTTGGCTCTTGATCGTGTTGGCCGCATATGCCTACTGACAGTCCAAATGTAACGTAGATGGGTTATTTAACACTTGGATTGCTAAAATGCCATATTTCATTGGAATTTAGCACCCATTATTTGAATCAATATAACCTAAATTAAATGGAATACTAAAATGAGGAGAATTTAAAAAGAAAAAAATTATTAATAATAAGTATAATAATATCTTCATCAAAATTATATAATTTAATTTTTTTTAATTTAATTTCAGATTTACATAATAAAAATTTAATTAATTATTCATATATTATACTCATTTGAAATAAATCGAAAAAATTTCAAAAATCAAACTTTTGAAAAGCATTCTTTTTTTTTCTTATTAATACAAAAATACATTACAAGTAACGATGTCATGCATTTGTCAAAAAATTCTCTAATATCTCTAATATATATATATATATATATATATAAAGAGTTTATGTTAATTGTGCCGCAGTCATGGCTTGGTGGTTTGGGCGATATTCACTGTAAGTCCACCGAAGATCCCGGGTTCGATCCCTACCGTGGTGCGGACGGGTCGGATAGGCACATGGGAAATCGGTATTTGTAGTTAAACCAGTAAACTATTAAATACGGATTTATTTTTAGAAAATAATAATAATATAACATTAAAAAAGGTTGGAATTAACGACAACAATTTTGACGGCAATTAAACCAACCATTAAGCAACAATGTTTCCCGACAAAATAAAATTGGGACATTTACATACATACCACTCAGTTCCTACGTATTTACAAAATAAAAGGTTATGAATGCAAAAATAATTATGGGCAAATCCTCCCGCCTTCTTCATGTTTAATTTACTGGCTGTTTCCTAAAACCGAGGTAATAAGGAATATCACTTGCGACGAAACTAAGCTCCAGTGCGGTCGTCTTCATTTTACTCTTCTTGTCACATTCGTCCTCTTCATTCACATTACTTTGTTTTTCTCCCAAACCCTAGTCCTTCATGTCTACTCCGTATATAGGTCATCTGCAGCCGTCCAGCCTCAAAGTATTGAAGTTAGGTCAAGGGCTTTCTAATGCAGCCATTTGGATGTTGATAGGAGGGTTTTAGAATTGAAACTTTGGAATTAAAGCTTCAAATTTTGAAGGTTTGGTTTGGTGGTGGAGATTCAATATTGTTACTTTAGGGCGTGTTTGGTGCAAGTAGGATTTAGCGTTAGTAGGATTTAGTGAATCGGTGAATTATAAATCCGTTAAATTCACATACATATGGATTTAGTAAATCTCGCTTTAAGCCGAATTAAAGGTAAAATTTGGGACCCTAGTCTAAAAATTCATAAATCTGTGGAATTTTTACATTTTAGCATTAGGGTGTGTTTATTTCGATTGTTGCTATAAGAAAGTTGGTGTCAAAAGCTGTTATTGAAAATTTGTTGTTCAAAAGCTGGTGTTTCAGAAATAGTTGATCTGGTTGAAAAACACAGTTCTGAAAGCACAGTCAACAGGTATAATAACTGTAATACGTTCAGTATATAAACACATTTTAGTTTAAATTATCTGAAAAACACAGTTCTAAATGTACTGTTTGTGAAATAAATCCAATGGCAACTTATCAGATTATTTTATTTCACAGCAGCATAAGATAAATTAAAGTGTACAATAATTGAATCATAAGAAATCATCAGATTATGTTAAAATTTATAATGGCATGACAATATGATAGATAATATCCAAAATTCATGATTTATATAATATCGACAAAAAAATAAAGTTTTCTTACAAAACAAAAACTTAATAGCTTATAGTTTGTGCTATAAAATACATAAACATCACCAAAATAGCTACAACGACAATAACAATAAAAACAACGCTACAATTACGAAATCAAACAAAATTAAGTATTCACAAAAAAACTTAAATTATTTGACATCATTTTCATTGGATCATGAAATATCATTTTTCATTGGATCATGAAATATATATAACTTTTCGTTAGCTGACTCCTCTATCGTATCTCTCAGTTCATCAACTATTGGAAAATTTGCAATCACTGTATGTTAAATTTTTTGGACATCTGTAAAATTTTCTTCTTGCTTTGTCACCTCTCTGAGTTCTGAAAACTGCACACAATAGATTGCAGTCACAAAAACCTGCCAATGTTTGATCCCCTTTAGAGGTTATCAAATTGCTTGAGCTCATGTTCGATACTGTAATCCTATACATAGAAACAACAAGGGAAATTTACATACTCATAAAACTCTTATGTATTAAATAGCAACCAAAATACAAACATTGCATTCCATTAAAATAAAGGGTTCATAACATACAATATGTTCCATACTTGAAAATAAATCCAGATCATAAATGAATAAACTTCCTTGTAAACAGACAAAAAAAGAAGAAATTTGTTCTAAATAGATAGAAGAAGAGGCAGTTACACATAAAATGTCCCAACAATATATTTCAGTGTTTTGAATTCAAATGAGTGCTATGTGTCCAAATGTCTCAACCAGTCTCCAGATTTGCATGAAAATAAAGAAGTTCATCTAAAAGACTCAAAACACAAACCAACAAACAAGTACATAAAATAAAACCTACATAACCACAAAAAAAAAAAAATGCAAACAAACAAACAAAAAACAAAACACAACCAAAAACAGGGCAGCAACAACAACAAAGAAGCACAAGAAGAAACTAAAAAAGAAAAAGAAAATGAGCTCAGTGCTTACCTGATGAAAAATACATTAAAAAATATTCCAAATACTATAAATATTTTAGCACAAAAAATATTTACATGTATAGCTGAATTTCAATGCAATGGTTGGAGAATATTATAGCTCAACTGACAACCCGAGCATAAGGGAAATAATAATATAAATCTGAACAAATCAGCAAATCTAAAATAACAAGGAAATCAATTAGTATAAAGCACCCAAAATTTTCAACAAATGCAATAGCCGCAAGTCTGAAATAACAAGAACAGTGAAATCCGAAACAATCAACTAAAATTGATAACAACAAATTGAAGCAATTGGTATTAAGCAACCAAAATTTTCAACCAATGCAGCCGCCTTTAGTATTGTCACCAACTTATAAAATTTTCAACTACCAAATTCTTTTGAACTGCATTATAAAGCATTGCAGGTGTTACAGGTATAAGAAAAGAGATTGCATTATACATTGACATACAAACTGCATTACAAAGCATTTTTGGTATTGCCACCAACTTAAAAAATTTTCATTTATACCAACTATAAATATGAAATTACCAAACAACTATAACAACAATCATAACAGTATCCATTGCCGCAAACAAAAAGTATGTAGTCATGTTTTCAGTGAGAACGAAATTATCGGTTACTTGCAACAAGTGCACAGGCCATCCAAGCTACTCTGTTCTCATTGCATAAAAAATGTCACAATTGAACTTTCATATTTACATACAAGCGGCCAAAGCCATATCAGGCGATATGTATGCAAATGTTTTGAGTGTTACCAAACAACAAAAGAGGTATAAGCAGCCATAGACATTTCAAAAGAGGTATCAAGCAGCCTAAGCCATTTTCCTTGTGCATTTTCACGAACCAAACTAACAAAACAGCAATTATGAGCTAAAAGTTGGTCGATTACATTGTGATTATAGATAAAAGGAAGCGCGACTTACGTATATAAAAAAAATCTGCACTTTTGATTGTCCAAGATAAGGTTACAATTGCAACTATCAAACTTCTTCTCAAAGTTCACCAATGAATATGAATCTATCTATTTTCTTATTGTGGGTTTTGTAGATAGATGGGAACTGTGTGCTATGTATGTAAATATTCCCATCTTTTATTATTGCATATCTGAATGACTGAAACAAATCAACTTATGCATTAACATTCTTTTGAAAAAAAATTCAGACTATTTCCTTTTAGTCCAATATAAATATACAAGCATATTTCCTAAAAACAGTGTGTTATCTATATAAATTTCAAAATAGCAAATTGTACTCCAATATAAATACATAAGAACTGTGTTCTATCTATGTATCAAAATACGGGCTTAGATTATTTTGTACAATGCAATTACAGCCATAACCAAACTATTCTTATTCATTCACATATCTAACATCAAAGGCTTGAAATGCAACTCTAGAAGAAAGAGTGGTCGCCACTTTAAAACACATGAATACTCAAGCTAGAAATACCACTTCAGATATGTTCAGAAAGAAAAGAGTTTATATTTACCTATAGAAAAAGCATACCACACAATTCTTATTAATTTGCCTATATAACACTCAAGCTTTGAAATTTATAGTCACTGAACCTTCGAGTGTGTCAAATTTGTGTAATATGCATGTGAATATCGAATGTCATTCTGTTTATACAGTAGGTCATTGCCAAATACCCAAAAAATATATATATATATATATATATATATATATATATATATATATATATATATATATATATATATATATATATATATATATATATATTTGACAAGATAGCCCCGGTAGCTATTAAATTAATATCCCGAAAATTCAGAAAGAAACAATGATATCTTTTCATTCAAGCATAGTGATATATCGTTTCAAATTATAGCCCTCGCAACACAAGCAGATATCGGTTTAAATATGACAATTCAATAATAAAAACAGTGCCCAACATTTGCAACTTATATGGCGGAAGACATAAATGTTTAATGAAAGACAAAGAAGAAGGCTCTCAACGAATAATTGTAATCACCCCCATAACGTGGAAGAAATTATAATTTACAATGCATAATAGATTTCATTGCACTTGCTCATACATCCAACCACGTAATATTAATCAAATATTAACTAAAGCATCGATGATATGCTCTCGTAACTCAGTCATATCATCAGTAAATTCCCCTTTGCCTATGAAGGTTGATACTTTCATCATCAGTATCCAGCAATTAAAGTATGGCATATACCAGTGATCGCACGATATTTCTCTTGGGATGGTTTGGAAAGTTGGATTTTCATGCTTTATAACTTCACCAAACAAACTTATCAGGACATTCAAAACAATAAAGAAATATCTACTCACGGTTTCGGTTAAATGTTGAAATATCATGCATGAGGGCCTTATAGATTCATTATGCAATAAAATATAAAATGTTATGGCTGTCAACACGTTTTGAGGTATATTTAATTTAGGAATATATATATATATAGAAAATATTATTTCAATTTTTAAAAGAGATATGAAATCAAACTGATCTCATATATGCAATAGTTTAAATAATCAAGCACTGCACCACAAGCCATGTATCTATCCCAAAGAATGGATTCATTGCTTGGTGGTGAGGCTTGATCAAATAAACAAGAGACTTATGACATCTTTTGGTCTGCGAACCATTTATATTGACCGACAACTTCCTCTATTTAATATGAAATATTTAGATAAGGTTTATATTAATCTGGGGACTTTAAGCTTCCTATAAGGGTAAGCCCCTTAGTTAATTACATCTTAGATAACTGAGACCACCTAAAAAAACTTTTGATATGAATAAACAAATATTTTATTCATGATTTCTAAAGGATATGATCTTCAAGAAAATGTGGTAATAGGAAATCCAATAGGTGAGTGACTCAAGTTTTAGAACAGTTATTATAAGAATCTAAAGAAAGAGAAAACTAGGGGAAAACAAAGCTCCAAGAAGAATCTTGATGATTTCCCAAACTATCCTATTATTTAGCTTTAATTTGAGATAATTATTTAATGTTCATTCTTGTCAATATTATTATTTAGGGCTTATATTCACTTGATACCGATCATGTGAATGAGGTGGAAAATAGGAGGATTTACGTCATATCTGATGACAACCTCAGAACTTAAAATGAGTTAGGGCTTATATTGCACAACATGGTTATGCAAAGACCTAAAGAGATGAAGTGAGGATTTATGCTGCGCTAGACAAACTACCTCGAAGTCCTATGGCTTGTTTTTTATTTCTAAGGAGTTTTGCTGTTGAAGATGGCCGTGCTGCCCACTGTGCATGCTCCAAGCTTCTCATCGTAGTAGGTTTAGTTATAGAAGTGTCTAATGTAGAAAATTGGGAGAAGTAACATGTTTTTGAAATGTTTAAATTGAGATGTCTTAATGTCTTATTAGATGAATATTTAAGTTAATTATAATGACACCGGTTAGGATTCCACGGTTCCCTCGTTCTGGCACCACTATTTTCTTCGGATTCACTTAGTCCAGATGAATTTACTAAACTCAACTTAATGAGTTTTGTACTTTCAATTAGACCGTGGGAAATCTCGTTAGAAGTTATAATTTTTCTCCTCCGAGGTATTCCTGATCATCCGACATAGACATTTTAATTTAGTTTCACTTGTGATTTTAGTTTTTTTTGTGATTAAATTTTGAGTTGTCTTATGTCATGGCGGTGAATTTTTTATTTGATTTTATTTTAGTTTTGGGTTTCAGTTTTGTGGCTATCCTAAAAGTTTTGGTTTTCATGCAGAGCGGCATTGTTATTTATCATTCAAGCTTGCAAGCAAGAAAAGTAAAGCAAAAGAAGTACCAAAAAGAATGTACTATAAACTTATGAAAGTGTACCTGTCGAGTCTTCTTGTTCCTCCACCTGAAACTTTAGTATCTTTTGTAGTAGACATTTATAATTTGCAGGAAAGTAAAGCTTATAGATAAGTTCGTCTCGAGCCTACTAAGTCCTGTGACTTAACTTGGTGGGTTCTATTTATTCATTTGAGAGATGCCTTCCTTTAATAATTATAATAGGTTCAGTCGTCCTACAAGATGTTTAGAAGACTTGTGAAAAGATCTAAGGAATGCCTAGATATTTCACAACCCTTTTGAACTTTCTTGAGTTCATTTGATCTTATCCTACTCATTAAATGATTCATCCATTTTATACCCTTATGCTCAGTGAATTAATGTTTTTATTATCCAAAAAGTGGAGTAATTATCACTTGATATTTCATTTATAAATTATACGAGAAAAGATCCTTAGAGGCAAACTGACCTAATTAAGTAGCTTAGCTGATTTGATTTTTTTTTAAGGTTGGGCTTGTAGTGTCTTAAATATGTTTAAAATCAATTTTATCATCTTTTCTAATCCATATTAGTTAAACTTGATTAAGCCTAGCTCACTACCAAGCCCTTAAGATTTTAGGTGAGTATATTTATAATTTTAGAAAATGTTAAGTAGACTTATGTGATTATGATTCTTATCAGATTAATGAACTATCATTAAACCACCGATTAAGGGTTTTGAATCATTATGTATCATTTTCCAAGCACTAAACCCCTAACTCGGAGCATTTAATTTTTGATTATCTTCTGAATTAATATAATTAAGGAAATTACAAGTTTATCATTTAATATGACAAGGCTGAGATCGGTTTCTACCACTTATCCCTTCATGTTTCAATCATTATAACATATTTATTAAGATCATTCATTACCTATTTACCATTTAATTCTAAATGTTAATTAAGACTAAATCCTTCAAAATTAATACTTTTCCCCTAAGGCCTTAATACTTCATAATTAATCAAATTTAACTCAAATGACTTTAAAATTTTTATGCTACCCAACATATGGGTCAATTAAAACATCAGAGGAGAAAATGTGATTTTTCTAAATTTAATTTAATTTATATAGTTGTTTTAATGTAAAATTAGGGATTTTTAAAGATGATTCATTAACTTAATCAAAACAAATTATTTATTCTTAAGAAAATTACTAAAGGTTCACCTAGACTAGTGGACTATTTGGACAAAATTTCATGATCTTTTGAATTTTAATTTAACTATTATAATTATGTTAATTTTTAGAGTATTAATTAAATATAAAATATTAATTAGGTGGAAGATTAAGTTTTATATTTTTATTAAATCTCTCTGAAGTCAAGGGACCCAGAGAAATAAATTTCATATTATTTTTATTTTTGTTTTAATTATTAGAATTATTTTAGTGAGAAACTAAGAAAATTAGAAAATTATTTTAATTATTAGAATTATTTGAATTATTTCATATCTTTAAAAATTTATTTTTAACCCTTTAAAATTTAATATCTTTACTTAAAAAATTAGAAAAATTATTCCAACTATTCCTAAGTGATCAGGAGACAATTCAGAACATTTCCACAATTTTTTTTTTTATTTTTACGATTTTTATGAATTTTTAATTATTTAAATATTTAAAATTTCTTTAAAAAAATTTTGATTTTAATACCAATTTTATTTTTCTTATATTGCTTTGATCATAAGGAAATCCTAAAATCAATTTCATAATTTTCCAACTTGTACTTTATTTATTAGAATTATTTTAATACAAAAAATGTCATTTAACTTGAAAAATCCATTTGAATGGTCAAATTAACTCCAAATGACTTAAAATTTTTTATTGGAAGTTCCCTTAACCTTAGAATACAGGGCAAAATGATTTTTATGTCATTTACTTTTAAGTTTTGTCCAATTTAATTTTCCTTTAGTTTTAGGGTTTGATGACCATTAGGGTTACATTTAATGATTTAAGCCAAGTTATAATTTTCCTATGATCCTCTAGTCACAGTGAACCTACAAAAAATATTTTTATATTTTTCTGATGAATAATGTAATTTTTATAATTTTTATACCAAAACAGGGGTGATTATCTTAAAAGTTAGAGATCTCCACATAAAGATTCCCCCTGATCTTGGAAAAATCAGGGAAGATCCCTCATGACAAAGGGAACAAAAGCCCTAAATTTCAAGTCATGGTGAAATATACATGCAAGTTGAGAATTGAAACATCAAATATTGTATTTAATTAATTAAAAATAAAATATCAATCAAATAAACTTGAAACAATTTCCACATTGTTCTCCTCTGTTCACTGAGCAAAAGGGTTTTCTCTTTTGTTTTTATGATTTTTCTACACTAAGTTATGGATTTTTGAAGTTGGACTGATTTAATTAAATAAAAAATTCCATAATTTCCCACTTAAGTAACTCAGGGCCACACAATCCTACGACGCGTTGAAACCACACATGTCTCCTTCTTATTGGGCACTGCCTTCTGACCCAGCGCCACACGGCCCACACTTTATATAATATATCCTTGTCCGACGCCATTTGATCCTTCTGTTTGATACACACTCCATCCAACGGCTCCTGATCATCATCTTCGACTGGTTCTTCCTGCAGACCATACACACTCTAGACATAATATCTCACTCGATACTCAACTAAATCACTTCAGGTTTGTTTCTAAGGACTCATCTGACCCAGATAAACTTATCTATATGGCTAACCTAGCCTGAAATCAACCCAACATGAATGAAGAACTGAAACAAGCTCAAGAGATGGGGAGAGTTCAATACCTTTGTATGAGAGGGGATGCCTCAATTAGATTGTTGTAGCAGCTTCGATTAGACCCAACGAGCCTCCAGATGAAGCCTCTTGCTATGGTGAAATGTCTGGACCCAAATTTGACCAGGCCTGATTTCATGTGTTGATCAAAATCTATGCTCTCTCTGTGATGGGGCTTTGATGGGGGAACTTCTTCTTTCAATGTGGGGATGGTGTGGGTGCAATTAATTTGCTTTTGGTGCAGTGTCGAGGTGTGGTGGAGTTTTTCCTAGTTTCAGCTAAGAAAACAATGGGGAAATTGGCTCTGGATAGTGGAATCAATGGCTAAGAGTGTTGGGCTTGCACTCAGGAGGTCCCAAGGAAGCTCTCAAGGCAATTTGGCAAAGTCTCCTTAATATCACATCAAAAACAAGACTTTTTGTTAACTTTATAAAAGTGAAATACTTCTTTTCATGAATAAGCTCATAACACTAAAATGTTTTAAGGGAAATTTAGATATATAGCACACAATTCTTATGTATTAATCTATCTCACACCTAAATTATAATATTTACATATTTAGCACTTTGGTGCATTAAACCTATGCATGATAGGTTTATTTAACTTTTAAAATGTTGTAATAGTATTATTCTTCATTTGATATAACTAGCATTATAATACAGAACAACCATTCCAGGATTTTTAGATATGGCAATGCAAAGAAAAATACTAATGTAGAAATACATTATCTCATTGAAGGATTTTAATTTTATTAAGCATAATATTAAATTGAAAAAGATTATAAAACAAAAGAAAATATATACTAGACTTTCATATTTACATACATATACAACACTCATCTTCAACATCACATAAAAAATACAGCTTTTCATGCCTAATTTTATGAAGCCAAAGTGTTAAATGTTGGATATATATGAAAATTGATAAGAATTGTGGGGTATGCATGTAAAATTCCCAATTAAGAGGAGCAGCAATGCCCTTGCGGAACACCGATGAGAAGAAGCGTGAGAACAATATATATATATATATATATATATATATATATATATATATATATATATATATAATTTTTTTTTACTTAAAGGAAATTAGTATTTGACAGATACCTAAATATTGATTTCTCATGTGCATTCTAGCCCCATGATGAGAGCCGCGCCATATATCTATAATTCTAGAGCCCCCACGTTACAATGAGATTTAAATCCTTGACCTGAGGGGACTTACAGTGACCTCGCTACCAACAGGTCAAGATATGTGACACACACACACACATAATTTTTTCACAAGAAATTATGATAATTTTGAATTTTTTTGTGAAAGAGTTGAGAGGAAATCAAGAATATAAATAAGTTAAAAGAAAATCACTAAAAAAATTATTTCTTCGAGTTATAACTCTCCATGAAGATAAAATATTGCATCCGAACTCCGCATGCATGCAGAGGCGAATGACATGGCGCCACGTGGCAAGTGGGCCCCGCCACCCCATACACCGGCCAATAACAGTGTATGGTAGCAGGCCGCACTTGCGCATGCGCGCTCGCCATTCGCCTCCGCACCTACATAGTCCGGATGCAATATTTCGTCCTCCATAAGTAACAGTATCCTTCTTAAGAAGTTCTAAAATGGTAATATTTGTTTAATTATCTCTCCTTATTAACTTTCTTAAAATATTCCTTCTTTATTTATCTTATTTTTATGGTTTCTGTTCTCTCATCTTCATTTATTATTATTATTATTTTGGCATAATATTATGGGGCTTTAATTTTAGCTACTCTACTCTATATAGCTAAGGATAGAAATAAAATCTGAGCAGTGAACAAATCTCTTTAAGAGATTCTTTCTGGGTCCAACCAGATGTGGCGAGCTAGGCTAGCCTAGCAGGCTACATAACATCCAATTTCTATGTATTTACATATTTAACCTCTAAATTTCACTTTTTCACATTTATATCATTGTGAATATTCTATAGAAATAATATTGGAAATAGTAATACAGGAAACTTTTGGTTAAAATTTATATGTAATTGATTTTCAAAACTTTAAAATTATTTTTTATAAATATATTAAATTCATCTCAATGCAATTTCAAGTCTTAGAAATTAAATTTTCTCTTTAAATGATTTTTGAATTAATATAAATCAGAACCTAAAAAAAAAATTATAAACCACATAATTCTTAAATCTATAATGTGTTGTGGCTAGGGCTGTCAAAAAAGCTCGTTGTTCGCGAACAGCTCGTGTTCGGTTCGCCAAAAAGTTCGTGTTTGATTCGTTCAACAAACACGAACAATTTTTTTTTGTTTGGTTTGTTAAACGAACCAAATACGAACAGTGATGTCTTCGAACATTTCGAACACTCACACTAGCTATGTTCGTTCGTGTTCGGTTCGTTTACACCCCTAGCTGTGGCATAGTTGTATTAGTGCTCTCTTATGAATGATTAAGGCCCCATATATGCTTTGTTAAGCTTGAATTTTTATAAGGGGAAAATATATATCAGTACCAATATTTTTGTGAAGCTGTTGATTACAAGAACTTACTGGAAACTTTTTGAAATTCAGTAAAGCTGTTTAATTAAATTGTTTATAATTTGTAGGGAATTTTGTGATGTCATATATATATAATTCAATATCCTACAGTACCCTTCAGATACCTGAAAATCCACTTGACTGCTTCTAATGTCACATTCTTAGTTTAGACATGTATTTGCAGACTTGACTAACAACATGAATCATATCAGAACGAGTATATACTATTGCATACATCAAGCAGCCAACTGCACTGGCATAAGGAACATTTGTCGTGTCTTCGATTTCCTCATCTGTCTTCAGACACTGTTCTGAAGAAAGCTTGAAAAGATTTGTCAATGGAGTTGCTCGTCTCAAACTTGTCAAAAACTTTCTCAACATAGCCTCGTTGAGATAAACACAGTTGTCTTGAGTCTCAATCCCGCTGAATCTCCATTCTGAGAATCTTCTTTGTAGTATCCAAGTCTTTCATGTCAAATTCCTGACTCAATAATGCTTTTAAACCACGTACTTCATTCATATTCTTTGCAGCAATCAGAATATCGTTAACATACAGTAGCAGAAAAAAAATTGAACTATCATGAAGGCTCTTAACATAAACACAACAATCATACTGACATTGCTTGTAGCCAATCTATATCATGTAGGAGTCAAACTGCTTGTACCTTTATATTGGAGACTATTTTAACCCATACAACGATTTTTTTAACATGTAAACCAGATACTTCTATCTAGGTTGAGTGAATTCATCTGACTGTTCCATGTAAATCTGCTCCTCCAAATCACCATGTAGAGATGCAGTTTTAACATCTAACTGCTCCAAATGCAAATCTCATATTGTTATTAATGCAAGCACTGCCCTGATTGAAGTATGTCTGACCACAGAATAAAAGATTTCATCATAATTTATCCCCTTCTACTGTGAAAATCCCTTTGCTACCAGTTGCGCCTTGAACTTTTCCTCTTCTTTTTCTGATATTGGTGCTTTCCTTTTGTAAACCTATTTGCACCCAATAGCCTTATTTCCCTCAAGAATCTGAACTAGCTCCCATGTGTGACTTTTCTGCAAATACTCCATCTCCTCAACCATTGCACCCATCCATTTCTCTTTCTTCTGACTGGTGATAGCTCCTTGAAAAGTAGATGGATCATCACTGTTGATGAGAACTACAAAAGAGACCTAGCATTCATATCTCAATCTGTTAGGAGGCCTTATATCAGTGTGTCTCTGTCTATCTCTGGCTAGATTGTAATTTTGCAAGTCATCTGTACTGGAATTATCAGGTGTTGGATATGAACCTTCGACTATCTCAGTTTCATCTTGATGTTGTTTTAGATTCATCTGTGTTGTATCTGAACTGGAACTGTTCCCTGACACCATGTCTTGATTCTTCTGTAACATGAACTGCTCATCAAAGACTGCATCTCTACTGATCACCGCCTTCTTTGCAATTGGATCCCAAAACTTATATCCTTTCACACCTTTCTTGTAGCCGTAAAGATGCACTTCTTGAATTTTGGATCAAGTTTTGATCTTTCATCTCCATGTACATGCAAATAAGCAGGACAACCAAAAATTCGTAAGTGATCAAACTTAAATGTATTACATTTCCATACCTCTTCTACAACCATTCCACCCAATGATGCCCGAGGTGATCTATTGATGAGATAGCATGTCATATTCACAGTCTCTGCTCAGATGCTTTTAGGAAGCTCTGCATTCACTCTCAAGCATCTTGCCCTTTTAGCTAAGAACTTGTTCATCATTTTTGCAACGTCATTCTGCTGTGGCATCTTTTGCATTGAAAAATGTCTCTGAACCCACGCTCCTCACAGAACTTCTGAAACTGTGAATCTGTGTACTCTGTGCCATTATCAGATCTCAACTTGATCTTTTTGCCAGTTTAGTTCTCCACCTCAGCTTTACACAACTTGAATTTAAAGAAAACTTCAGATTTCTGCTTCAAGAATTACACTCAAAATTTCCTGAAGAAATCAATTAATTTAACTTAATAGTGTGATCCTCCCAATGACAATTTTCTGGTAGGACCTCATACATCAGAATGCACATAATCAAGAATCCCTTTAGTTTTATGTTTTTCAGTCATAAAACTGACTCTAGTCTATTTTCCAATAGCACAGAACTTACAGAAATCGAGCTTGCAACTTTTAGCACCTTGCAGAAAATTCCTTTTATGCAATTCAGTCATCCCACATTTACTATGATGTCCCTGACGCATATGTCATAGCTATGCATTATCATCATCTGACTTGACAGAATGAACTCCACCTACAACTGTACTCCTCAATAATTTGTAGATATTACATGCAGTTAACTTTTCTTTCATCACAGTCAGTGCACCCTTAACAATTCTGATGGTTTTTCTATCCTCATCTGCCTTTGGAATAAAATCATTTCGATGTAGAGTGCCCAAGGAAATCAAATTCTTCTTCAAATCTGGAATATTCCTGACGTCGCATAATGTTCTAACTGTTCCATCATACATCTTAATTCTGACTTCATCAATACCAATAATATTGCAGCATCTATCATCACTTAAATAAACTGAGTCATAATTAATTGACCTGTATGAAGTAAACAACTCCTTGTTATGTGTTATGTGATAAGAGCATCCTGAATCAAGAATGCACGCATCCATGAATTGAGTTGATGAAACTGAAGACATATCACCATCACTGCAATCTGAATTGTCACTCTACACCACATTTACAGACTTAGATGATGCATCTCGTTTCTTCTCAGTCTGCTTCTTCAGCTTTGAACGATCTCTCTTCATATGACTCTGCACCTTGCACTTGTAACAATAAATCATCTTTTTGCCTTTAGACTTTGATCTGGAATTTCATCTTATAAAACTTTCTTTTTTTTCTTCCTTTCACGATCCTGATTACCCTTAGCATATAAACTCTCACCATTATAGCTTTTTCTTGCATTCTGCTTCTGCATGTTGTGAGACAACAATGTTGTCGTAATCTCATCAACTTTGATTGTTTCTTTCACATAAGTAAGGGTAGTCGTCAGGTGTTCATAAGAAGAAGACAACGAACACAACATAATCATTGCCCAATCTCCATCCTCAATACTCACATCAAGCCATGATAAATCTATGATTATTTAATTGAAGCCATTAACGTGTCGCACCAAATCAGAACCTTCTTGCACTTTCAACCCATACAACTTTTGCTTCAGATACAATTTATTCGTCAGAGATTTTGACATAAACTAAGTTTCTAATTTCCTACATACCTCCCCTGGAGATTTTAGATTCATTAAGTGATACATAACATCATCTGCAGACATAGCCGTATGGTTGCTGTCGCTCATTGTTGCAATTCTTCCCAATCTTCATCCTCCATAGCATCTGGTTTTGTTGCCCGCAAAGCCTTCAAGATTCCCTGTTGTGCCAATAAATATTTCACCTTTGTTTGCCACAATCCGAAGTTTCCGGCTCCATCAAACTTCGTCACCTCGAATTTTGCACCAGAACTTGTCATTTGAAATTACTCTTGCCTTGAACGTTTCCTGGGAATTCTTCTGCCGAGTTGCCAAAATTGTTGAAGCTAGAAATTTCTTACTCATAATTTTTACAAAAAATTTCTTCTCCAGCAATATTCCTTAATTAAGTAATTAAGTTTCCCTTAATTAAGTATTTTCTTTAATTAGGATTCCCATAAAAGCAATTTTTCTTTTCCACAAATAAAATTGTCTTTTCTTGCCTTCCTCCTACGCCTGCAACGGAAGAATTTCCTAATTAAGGAAGGAAATTGTGTTGCCTTCTTCGCAGCAAAATTTTCTAATTTGTTCTTTCGCCTCCGCCTCTGCATCCAGAAGGATCTTCGCACCGAAGCCGAGATGACCGCTCGATTCGGGAGCACCGAGGCTGGCAAACCGAAGCACCGAAGTTCGTCTTCCTTGAGTGAAACTATCGCAATCCCCGAACTCCTCTGATCTGCGTTGTTCGCAAACTCCCTGCTCATTCGTCTGGTTTACGAACTCCTTCGCGAACTCCAACTGGCTTGCAAAACCGAAGCCAGCCGTAACGGAATAGCAGCTCGCAGCCTCCTTTGTGAACTCTCCTTCACAGAACCTTGCTGAACTGCCTTGCACGAATCCTTTTCACAAAATCTCTGAAGCCCAAATCTGTAGAACACAAGTCGCCGAATCGTAGCCCTAACCGCCAAGCTTCTTCGTTCTTCCACCAAACTTTTCTCTTCCTCCTTAGAACCATCTCTGATACCACTTGTTGAGAAATTTAGGGCAAAGAAATGCAAGAATTGACACAAATTCAGAAGAGCACACAGAGATTTAACGAGGTTCGACAAAGTTGCCTACGTCGTTGGGAGAAGAGCGGCGGTTTTCCTTTTAATCCAGAAAAGAGTATAAGTTACAATACCCTCGGGGTTATGATAGAGTCTATATGTATATATAGCCCTAACGTATAATATGTAATTACTAAATCACCCTTGTACCATACTGCGGGAGTTTTGCCCCTGCACCCTCGACCTACATAATAAAACTCTCTCAATTCGCTCGCTCCGCTGCAACATATGTTCTTTATTTAATAAGGGATTTTTTTTGTGAATGACGTATTCGAGATATTTTGATCTGATATTGTTTGGAAGAATACTAAGTCTTCCGTCTCTTTTCTTTTTATTTGTTTTTCTAACAGATTGTCGTATGTCCTTTTCTATCCTATCTCTCTCCTCTTTGAATCATTGATTGATTTGGGAGTGAGATTTATTTGAACAAGAGAATTATACGACGACACATAAGTAGACAAAAAGATGACCCCGAGTGCTAAAAAGAACCGAGAAAAACACTCATCCCTCTGAATCTTGTACCAGGCATTGCAGGTAGCCATCCTTCTTGTATTGATTCTAAAGTGCTTGAATCGATAATGCTGTGACGCTAGGAAGTCTCTAATACCAACTTAGAATAACAGAGAAAAAAAACAAGAAGAGAAAATTAGAGAAGAAGCACGGAAAAGATAAGTGCTGGCTAATCTTATTTATCCAACATAAGAAATACAATACAATACAGAGTTGTTTTAGATAGACATAAGAGTAGTATTCTCTGTCAACCTTTCATTGTTCCGCAGGTCTACCTAACCGCTCAAACTCATACTACTGAATCCAAATCGTTAAATATATTTAACAATAGTATAAATATACATAAACAACATGCCTAGAACTTTAACTTATTCATTTGGTGGCGCCAAACTCAATTGGACCTACTCTAAAAGTCTCTGTTTGGTTCAGCAGAACCTATCAATAATAAATTTGACACTTTTCCAAACCTCGAGTTGAATAATACTAATCGTATGACTCTCTCTCTCTCTCTCTACAAAATATCTCTCTCTACTCTCTCTTTCTCTCTCTTAATTATATACGGTGATCTCATCCACTCTAGCACTCATGTCTCCTTCCTAAAAATAAACCTTATTTCAAGCTGTCTTTGTGATAGTGAGGGACAAAATAAGCGCAGCTGCATGCATGCGATAAACAGTATATATTATTCTCTCTCTAAACTAATCCATACTTTCGTCTTGACTTGAATAAAAAATGGTGATCTTTCTCCTTCTCTAACGGGATCATCAAATACGAGGCTTGGTCATCAAACTGCCACGAAGTTCAACTCATTAAATTTAGCCTAGTACTATGCAATTATATTTTTATTTTATAAGTTCATTCATAAAATAAGAGATACGTACGTACTAAATAATAAATATAAAGTACAAAATACATGATAGAAAGAAAATGAAGATATGACAGTGCAGTACTATTCTTTTCTCTTCATATATGGTTGGCGGGATCGATTGAGAATAATTATTTAATTTAGTTGAGGTTAAAGAAAGGAAGACAAAGGTGAGAGTTTTAGAGGTCTTTATACGCGGCAATCCCGGAGGAGCAGTGGGGCCAAGGTGGAAGGAGGAGAAAGATAAGAGTTTCAGTTGTTTTTGTATGACGCAATAAAATGGATCGAAGGAATAGCTTCGAGTGAAGCTTGAACATCATCATCAAAGTTCCCCTATTGTCATTTGCTCCTCATCCAGTTTATCTAAGGTGTGCGTCTTCACGCTCCATTCTTTATTGACAAAGATGTTAGTGGGAGGAGTTCAACTTTGGGAATCCGCAATGTTTAATGTGCTAGACATAAATAATGATGTTTCACATACTATGTATATAAAACCTAAAAAAATTTTCTGTTCGGACTCCTGAGGTAGCTCTACGTGCGGACTCCGATAATATATCATCAAGTGTCTTGCATCGCGGAGGTTATTTCGAGGTGATTAAAGTGGAACCACGGAGGTTATTCATGGGTTATTTTCAGGTTATTGCTGGGTTATTGAAGAGGAACCAATATATTTCACTTCAATAACCAAAAAATAACACAGAAATAACCTCCGCGGTTCCACTTTAATGACCTTGAAATAACACTGCATAGGTTATTTCTAGGTTATTTCTGGGTTATTAAAGAGAAAACAAATATTCCACTTCAATAACCCACAAATAACTTAGGAATAACCTCTACGGTCTTTATTTATGGATTTTTGAATAGAAACCCACCGCGGAGGTTATTTTGGGGTTATTTTTTGGTTATTTGCGGAATCCGCGATTCCACTTTAATATTTTTTAGCTAGGCCCGATATATTACACACTGCGATATATTATTGGGAGTATACACGTAGTGACGTAGAGCTATGTCAAAAGTCCGGACAGAAAAAATTATTGAAAAACTTCTTTAGTTTAGATATACGACAAACTCAACAAATAATATTTCATTGGCGAATTTATTATTATTATTATTATTATTATTATTATTATTATTATTATTATTATTATTATTATTGAAAAGAGGTGATCGGCCTTAAAAAATAATTTATGTATATTCATGTGTACGGAAATATTATTTTCTTAAAATTATTTACATGCAATGCGGGATTTAATATATCAATGCAATCATCACTAGGCGACAAGTCACTGTGGGCTGGACTTGAACTGGCAAAAAGTGCTGCGAATTGTTGGGCTGGGCCAAGATTTAGTACAAATTTAAATCCATTATTATTCACTAAATTCCGAACGCCAACTGCACGTGAAGCCAACGCTAAAACCGAGAGCCAGGCTATTGCCTGTCCTATTAGCAACCCCGCAATGCTGCGGCGATAAAAGATGAAAAGAGAAATGATTGTCACACGTGTGCGATCCCGTGGGACCAGTTAATTATATGCGCATCCACGCAAGTAATTAGAAGATTTAAATTTAATGATGTGGATCAACTGATACAAATAAAAAAATTAGTAACTTTATTAATAATTTAATAGCATGTTTTATATGATATAATTGTACCCATTCTAATTAACAATCAATTAACTATATACTCCCCCCCCCCCCATTGAATGATGAAAAATTTACACATATATCCCACATGTTATTCATTTACATAAATTAGAAGATTTATATTTTCTAATTTTTTTTTAATGGTCTAGTTGAGAATTATTACTCACAATCCTATTTAATTTTAAAAGCACCTTTCATAATTGTCACTTGTATAAAGTATTTTGATATGACTTTGTTTGCGTCAAAATTTGATGTCACGTGCTTGGGACGTTCACACAAATGATATGGGGTTGCCTTCAATCGCCCATAGTCTAAAACTTGCAATAGGGCCACCTGATACGTGCCTCGAGCATAGAATCAGGATGGTATCGATTCAGTCCTACCTAAGAGAATTTACTGTTTGGCGATGTAAATTTTGACACGGGACATGTTTGATGTCCACCATCGTGCTTGAAAGGTCATATCCCACCTATTCAAACCTTTTAGTGGCTATGGGGAGTCATCAAACTCTCCCACGCATACTTTGGAAGAAGTGAGATTTCGGACCTATCTACCCGAGCAGGATCCGGGACGCATGTCAGCACCAAATCTCCAATTTGAAACTTCAGGAATGTTCATTTTTGAGTCATGTGGTCATATTTTAACGATACATGGTTTCCCGTAGCTTATGGATCAATCAAACCTCATTTACGGGCTTGGGCGCAAAAGCGCCCATACATCTACTTAGCGCCTCCTCAGAACATGTTCTATGAGCGCTTTTGCTCCCATGGTGGGCGCTTTTTTGCTCGCCACTCTGGTAGTGATCTTTTGATCACATTTTTGCTTATGGGGTGTTGGGACGCCACTATTTTGCACTTGAGCACCCAGTTCTCTACACCAGATCTTTCACCAAACGGAGAGCCCACCGCCTCTACGCAACTGTATCTGCCTTTGTGTCCAATGAAGAAATGCCAAAAACTGAGGTTCGGGCGCTCTTGTGCCCATTTCGGCGCTTTGGCGTCCATTTTGGCTCTTAAGCGCCTGATATTTTTCCCCCGCCACAAGTTATTGAGACTCTGTTTGAGCCAAATGGAGGGGGGCATTACAGAAAAAATTTGCATAGTTTCCATGCAGCTTATGGAAGGGATCAAGCTAAGTCAAGGGAGATCATATCAATCCTGTCATTTTCTTGCAACTGGAAATCTTATACTACATGTGTCGAGCAGCAAAATAGCAAGGCAAGCAGGCCATGCGAGGAGATTTTTTGGTCTTGGCAATCCAAACAAAAGAGAGAGGGAGTAGAAGAGACCACCATTTTCAAACTAAGGAGGAAATATCTAGAGAAAGAGGAGAGTTTTTTAGAGGAGGAGCTTAAGTGAAGAAAAAATCCTTCTTCTTCTTCTTCTTCTTCTTCTTCTTCTCCTCCTCCTTCCTTCCTTCCTTCCTTCCTATTTTTCTGGCTTTATCTTTCTTCTCTTTGTTGAGAGGCTTCTTGCTAGAGTTGAGGAGAACATTTGGAGAGCTTGAGAGTGCTGGAGGGAAAACACCATCTTCTTCCTCGAGGAGCTTCTTCTTCCTCTTGGATGCTTTGGAGCTTGGAGCAAGGAAGGGAAACTCTTCATCTTCCTCAAGGAGAGAGGCTAGGAGGGATCACCAGAAGCTTTTGTCGGAAACCTTGTCAGAGTTTTAAACTTTTGTGCAATCTCGTCGGAATTTCTATGGGTACTCTTCCTCATCTTGTGAAGGGGTGAAGATCGTGACTTCGACAGAACATTGTTGGAGCACCGCCAAAGCAACGTCGGGGCAAGGAAAAACAAAAAAAATATGTCCTCAACCTTTGCAGCAATGAGATTCTCTCAAACCCTCTCATTTTCTCTCTTAACCGACCATAGGATCAGTTTTTACTAGATGTTGTGGGTTTTGGTCTCCCACACGAGGCAATTTTAACCGACCACCCGGTATCGTCCGATGCAATCGATCGTCAGTCACCGGACGATGCGCTTGGTCAGACGATACTAGTCGGACCGGCGTATGCCTTTTTATCGGCCAACTTTATGGAGTCATCATAGGTTTGGTTACCCACGCTAGGCAAGTTGGTCGGCTGACACTAGTCGGCACAACCACACACAAATTGATTAGTTGTTTGTTTCTAAAATGATACCCAAGGTTAGAAATCACATACGTGAACAAATCCTCTGTGAAGCTGAGTGACTTCTCATTGCGAGCTTTAGAGCGAAATCATAGTATGTGGCAATCCCTATTTCTCAAGGCTTTGGGACTTCCCACCTTCCTTGGAGGGTTTGGAATAGTTGAATTTTGAAAAACGAGAAAAACCTTTTAGCTAGCTCATTCAACAAGATCATGGGAGGTTCGTAAGATGAAAAAGCTTTTTAGCTAGTTTACTTTACAAACGGTGAATAACTTCTTCTATGTGAAATCAGAGAATGAAGTTTTCCATGTTTCCTCGTCAATGACGTGTATCCAAGAACTAAAGCCCTAGGCACCTAGGAAAGAACGTTAGTCGAGTATGGCTCGCTATTGTATTGCATGTCACATGTTGGATTATACACACTGAACTATGCCTCGAACGACCGCACAACCCGGTCAGCATTGCACCTTGCCTTGACTCGCCACCCCGACCCAGTCGACTTAACATCTTGCTTTGATTGGCCGCCCTGGCTCGGTTGACATAGCACATTGCCACGATTGGCTGCCTCGGCTCAGTCCACACTACACATTGTCTCGATTGGCCACCCCGACTCTAGTTGGCATTACAGCTCCCCTCGACAGGCTGCCCCAGCCTGATTGTTATAGTACTTCGACTCTACTGGCCACCCCGGCCCAGTCTGCATTACACTTCACCTAAACCGGGCGCCCTGACCAGGTTGACCAACCACTTTGCTTCGACCTGCCATCCTAGCTCAATCGAACAATCACTCTGTTTCAATTGGTCATCTTGGTTCGACTAAGCCCACTAGTTGCATTGCCTCGGGTTAATTACCCCAGTCGACCTAAAGGGTCGAACAGTCAACTTCATTCACATAGTGTGCATCCTACATGTGCATTAGTGTTGATTGCATGACCTTGCATTAGCTCATCCACCACTTGCACCCTTGTCATGCATCCTTACACATATGCCCTTATATGATTGTGATGATTACTTATGCCTATGAAGAACAGATTGCTCTACATTTGCTTCTTAGCGTCTTCATGTCACTTAGCAACACGTCATGGTGGTTCATACTTACACTTGAGCACTTATGCATGTTTGTCTTGCATGGAATTTTGCATGTTCATGACTCACATACTTGAGTTTGTTTGCACTGAAATTTGTGTTTCTCAGAAACTTGTCCCTCACATTCACAGGAGATATTCCTCGGCATGTGTTCTCCCGTTGTGTAATTCCCTTCAATGGTAATTACAACCCTAGACTTTCTACGACACCGCTCTGGACCATCGTAGGCACCCCATTCGGGTCACTACCTCCACGACACACCCATTTTTTGGTTGATGCCTCCACGACACGCCCAACCTTTCAAGTCACTGCATCCATGACAAACTCATCCTACGGGCAACTACCTCCATGGCACGCCCACCCTTTCGAGATATTGCCTCCACAGCACACCCATCTTTTGGACCGCTACCTCCACGGCATGGACACCCTTTTGGGTCAATGTCTCTACGGCACACCCATACTTTGGGTTGCTGCCTCCGCCTCCCACCTATCCTTTTGGCCCACAGTCCCCACTGCACACCCATCATTCAGGTTGTTCCTTCCACGGCATACTCAATCTTTTGAGTCATAAGCCCCATGACATACTCTTTTTTTAGCCGCTATATCCACAACATGCCCACCCTTTCGGGTCACTGCCATCATGTCACACCCACTCTTCAAGCTGCTGATTCCATATAAAGCCCAACCCTTTTGGTTCACTGCCTCCATGGCACACTTATTCTTCGGGTCATTGCCTCCACGGTGCACCCACCTCATTCGGTTCACTGCATCCACAGTAAACTCATTCTTGGGGTCGCTTCCTCCACAAAATGCCCACTCATTCGGCCCACTGTCTCCACGACACACCCATCCTTTGGCTGCTGCCTCCACGACACATCTGTCTTTTGGCTGCTGCCTCCATGGCACGCCACCAGTCAATGCCCTCACTACACCTATCTTTTGGGTCGTTGTCTTCATGGCACATCTACCCTTTCAGGTTACTACCTCCATAACACGACCATTCTTTGGGGTCATTCCAATCCTTCAGGTCACTACCTCTACGGTACACTAATTTTTTAGATTGTTGCCTTCATGAAACGTTCACCCCTCCTAACCGCTACGTTCATGACTCACCCACCTTTTTGAGTAACTACCTCCACAACACAATAATTCCTTCAGGTCACTGCCTCCACGACATGCCCACCCTTCTTAGGTCACTACATTCACGACACACTCATTCCTTAAGAACTTTGCCTGCATAATACACCCACCTTTTGCGGGTCACTATCTCTGCAACACACCCATCCTTCAAGCTATTGCCTTCATGACACTCCCACCCTTTCGGCCTCTGTCTCCATGACACACCCATCCCTCAAGTTGCTTCCTCTACTTCATGCTCATCCATTCAGATCACTGCCTCCATAACAGGCTTATTTCTTCAGGTTATTGTATCCATGACACGCCCACCATTTCAGTTCACTCTCTCCACTACACACCCATTCTTCAAGCTCTTGCCTCCGCGACACGCCCACCCTTGCGGGTTACTGCCTCCATGACACGCACACCCTTCCAGGTCACTATCTCCATAGCACGTCCACCCTTCCTGTCATTGTCTCCACGGCTTACCCATCCTTGGGTTGTTGCCTCCACGACAGGGTCATTGCCTCCACGGCACACTCATCTTTTGGGTCGAGCCTCTACGGCATGTCCACCCCTTTCGTGTCACTGCTTCCATGACACACGTCCTTTGGCATGCTGCCTCCACGGCACACCCACCTCTTTCAAGTCACTACCTATACAATAAACCCATTCTTTGGTTCGTTACCTCCACTGCACGCCCACCTCTCTATGTCACTGCCTTAGCAATACACCCATTACTTTGGGTCACTTCCTCTACGACACGCCCACCCTTTCAAGTCACCACATTCATAGCACACCTACATTTCCGAGTCATTGCCTCTAAGACACACTTCTCACCATTTTTATCACATGATTATTTGAATTTTCATTTATATGAGTGCATGGATAGCAAACCAGGCTTGATAGGCAAGTGACCCCATGTTGGATGCAATGCCTTAAAGAGCATTGCTTGCTGGGTCGAAGCTTCATAATTGACGTAAATGATTATAATAAGGATCCAAGAGATCTATATGGGGTCACCTACATGTTACAGGTTCACATTTAAATGTCATTTATTTTAAAACTTAAAAGATATATATATTTTTTACTTATTACATCTGCCATAACTTTAAAATTATGCATGTAGCAAACTGGGTTATATGTACGACATTTTCAAAATTCATCATGGGTGACACCTTTTAGATCCCTTGGATTTTTTGAACGAAGCTAGTGTGATGATCCCATCAAAGGCATACATACCCGGAGATTGACTCTGAGCACTTAGATGCTGGTTAGGACACATTCTCATTAGATTGTGTGCTAGGCTAGGACTAGGGTGCTAGGTAGTATTTTCAATGCCTCTGTTTAGTATTGATTTGTTTGTGTTAGTCAAGCGTCACTTTTGTGCTTTTTAGTGTGCTTATGTGTTTGATATGCATGATAGTATATTAAGTGCTCTTTTGCAGGGAGTCATGCATATATATATATATATATATATATATATATATATATATATATATATATATATATATATATATATATATATATAGACACACACACACACACATACATACATACATATATATATATATATACATACATACATATATATAGACACACACACACACACACACACACACACACACACACAAGCACGCACACACACACACACACACAAATATCATTAAATGGGGGAATATGTGATGATTTCTACTAAGATTTTGCTTGTGGGTGTTATTTAGCTCCCCCGATAAAAATACATGGCTCATTATACATTACATGTTTCTTGGCTTTCCAGTTAACATTGTTTTTATTTAGGTTGAGTTATTTTTTCTCTTTTTCTTGATGTATCTTTTAGAGTCCTAAGAAGAGTTTTTATTAGAAATAAAGTAAGGCACAGGTTCAAAGGAGCTAGATAGGCGAAACCACGTAACGCAGACTAAGAACTGTTTTCTTATTTCATGTACCTTGATTCTAAATTTTATTGTGTATAGAATTAGGATTAGATTTTTTCCTTCATTTTATTTTTTAGGATATATCGGTGACGCTGCGAAATCAACCTTTAATTATTTTGCTCAGCTTATTCTACTGCTATTCATGCATTATTGCAAGCTTGGGTTGTTTTTCCTGTTTCTTTTTTGTTGCATCTGGAATGCTACAAAAATAAAAATTTAAGCTTTCTACAAAAATACTAATAAAAATTTGATAAATTAATTTGGATTAAATTTATCAGGATTTTCACAACCTACTTTTACTTTTCTGTATGGCTTTTGAGCTGGTTTTAATTTGGGTTGCATAGCATGCCCTTCACCTAAGTCATATAATATGACATTCACAATATATAAGGACCGCTCTAAACAATTACATGATTTGCATGTCCCGAGAAGAAGCCCATGTGCTTCTCCAACCCGACTAGTTCAACATAGATTTTTACTTAGGTGATTGTTTAGTGTGTTTAGATAGTTAGAAGGCTCATCGGTCCAGTCGGGGTGTAAATCCTTTTGTTGGGAGTATTTCCAGCTTTGTAGCTGAAACTCTCTTTCTTTTCTTTCTATCGACATCCTTTCCACTTTGGCGAGTGAAGTCTCATCCCTTTGAGCTCCAATTGTTAGTCATAGGATAGAGTATCATTCCTTGGACCTTAGGGCCATCTAGGTTTATACAGACGTCTCAATTTACTAGCTGTTGATCAGGGATCTCTGGAGGTATTAGGTTGATTATCTTCACGACCAGGTAGACTTAGAGTCATAGTAGCTTTAGATAGCGGGTCCATGGTACCCCAACACAACCACCTCTATCTTCTTGGGATTAATCATCCCTTTTTTTTACTACTCCTGCGAGGCAATATCATTCCTTTTGGCTTCATTAGTATCATCACGACAGCTTGATTTATGATGAGTTGCCACTCATTTGGTATACAAAAATTTTTCATTTACCCTTTATGGCCCGAATATGCTTTGACATATTGGGATTCCCCATTATGATAATTTAGTTATTTCCTAGGCTCTATATGTTGATGATTCTGCTACCCATACGGGACCATGAGAGACTCATTCTCCGCCCCGTGGCTTAGTAAGAGCTTTTAATGAATTTGAGTATTCCCACACGAATTAGTCGTCCTTTGATAGCCCTGTGCTAGTCCTCACTAGTAATATAAGCAAATATTCTTTGGGTTCAGAGTATTCTTGGGCAACCCCCAAGATATAATTAACCAAGTGGGATACGCCCCCTTGGAAGCACTCTGGACCCCAGAACAGGCAAACACGACTGTATCTCTGATTGTTGGTAGCTTTCATAGGCATTCTTTTGCGGATATTTAGCACAAGCTATTTCGATCTGATCTTTCTTAACATAAGTCAAATCTAAAACATCTACTTTCCTAGCAGGATCATTAGATGGTCGATGTTTAATGTGGCCAAACCATCTAAATTTAACTGCAAAAATATTTTAGTTAATTTTAAGTTTAACTTTATGCCCCGTTTTTTATTTGGCATGATTACCTTCAAAAAATAATATTAGTGTAATACATATTACCCTAACATTCATTCTACACACAAAGTAACTAGTCTAGTGTCCATATAAAATGGCAAAGAACATATTCAACAAACTCATTCAATCAATACATGTAATTATAGAATAAAACACACTTAATTCACCATCGACTTAGCCAAGACTAGGTAAGTGGGCAACAAGCTGTATAATAGTATGGTCTATGAGGCAGACATTATATTTCTGATGATTATATTTCAACTCAGTTTTGATCCAATTTATTAACTTAGGGTGGTTGGAATTTAAGTTGATTATATATTACGCATGTATTTTAATTTTTTAATTTCATTAGTATATTTTAACTTATTTAAGGTTATAAAATGTTTTATGAAAAATGGAACTCACCTGACTGGATGTCCTGCTATTCATAACTCCCGTGCTTTAGTAAAGCCGCGCCATGTTTAGGGAGTGCGCACACTACCCTAAGAGTCTAAGTAATTTAAATCTATTTTTTTTTTATGATGGTCGGATCATTTTAAGATTTAAATTTTGTTTTCTTTTGATTTAATTTTAAATTTAGGTTAAGTGCAAGTTTAATCAAACATGGAGCGATTCATACATTGTTAGCCAACGAGTCTCTCCGAAGGGTTACAGGCTAAAGATGTATGATGGATACGAGTTCCCTTGAAAAAAGTTTGCTTTAGAAAATTTTCTTATGTATATGTAAAAGTGAGTGTCTTTGCTAACTTGTAAATTCTGATAGATGCAACAAAAATTAGAGTTGAGTAATTTTGTTTAAATAATACTCAAGTTTCTTCGACACTTAGGGAAGTCGATCCGATCGAGTGAAGATGACAGTTGATTTTAATGTTTTGGAAGCTTGACATAATCAAATGATGTTGATAGTCATTTTATAGGCTCGAGGAACTTGAGTTGATCTAGCAAAAAGTAGAACAACAGTATAACAATGCAAATAACTATGAGACATGACAAATAAGTTTTTAAAAAATAATAAAATCCAAACTTTTTTGTTTCAGTAGGAAGATTAAAAACATAACCATCAATAAACACAAAATACACCCACTACAAATCTTCTAAGACGAACAATCTTCTGAAGGAAGGTGAAAGCTCTGCTGGAACTCAACCAATAGGCTCTCGCTAAAAATCCTTATTTTCCTCTCTCTCTCTCTCTCTCTCTCTCTCTCTCTCTCCACATTCTCATATTTTCCTCACAACAGAGAAACACCCAGGAGATGGAGAGAAAGGAGAGAGAGGATACCACTGCTAGAAGGCTTCATAGTCCCCCTACTCCACCACTGACAATGAGGAGTTGACTCCACTTTTGGTAGCAATCGTTGAATGGATATATTGCATTCCCCTAAAACATGGGCCCAACACCACTGATCTCAAGGATTCACCACATATATTCATATAGGGAATTTTTTGTGGTGTTAAATCACGATATTATTCTATTTGACACCCGACTCGGAGAAAGCCCCCTCATTTGACACTCGACTCATAGAAAAAGCGAAGCTAGTACATGGCCTTCACAAGTCCCATCACTCTCAACAATGGAAGGTCACCTCCAACTCCGAATCCACATAAAAATTGATAAGATGCTTACATGTAATAACCCACTAACAACTTCTCATAAGTATGGATGCAATTTGTAGACCTGATCCTCCTTTCTAAAAAGGGGAAGGTCAACAAATACAGAAGGATCTTCCAACAAAAGCCTGAAGGGATTCCATCATAAGAAGAAACTCAACAACTCCTCCCCCGGAAAAGGAAAGAAAAATCCAAACATCATTAAAGTGTTCCTTAAAGCTAGCACAATAGAGGTCACGGAATGGGAACGTGGCAGCTAGTCAAGTGTAACAATCTTTGAAAGTCTCCTCGATATTAGGGCAACCTAACCTGATCAAATGACGTTCGATGGTTGTCTTCAATTCATAGAGAAAACAATTTGATCAAGTGAAAATGTGTGAATCAAAGGAGAATCAATTACAATAGTTTGATCAATTATGTGCACAACATTTTAAATTGCAAACCCATATCTTTAAGATCGATATGATCGGGTTTCTGAAGATGGTTTTTTGCTAGCTAGAGACTAGATCCACGAAAGTGTATAGTGTATATCATTCCAGAAATAAGACTTGGGCGTTGTCCTCACTATTAATGACAAGATTCCTATATAGTGAAAGGAACGATCCAAACTAATGCAAAAATTCAATCGAGTGAATGAGATAAGGTCGACATTAAGAAAGACTTGTGAATAATGATCAATTGAAATACAAAATAATCGATTGACCAAAAGATTAAATATTAGAAAATTGATCGATCTATAATTCAAGCAATCAATCGGATTACGAATGTCCTATCAAAATTGAAGCTTAATCTTCGTCTGACGTAAATTGGATCGATCGATCATCTGAAAGCTAATAATCGATCGATGTAAAATAATATGCTTTGTCTAAGTCCGAATGTTGTTCTAGAGGTGGTTGGATCTTTACTGACGACAAGATCCACAATACTTTATATAAATCACCCTCGATGCAGGCCTCTCCCGGGGTGAAATCCCAATCAAACCATTCGATTGGGGTATAAGTAATATCAGTCGGTCGATTGACAACGATAGACTCACTCCCAAAGTGGCAAACAACTAAACACTTCCATCACAAATATCTCAAAGCGAATGTAGAGAAATTGAACAAAATCATATATATATATATATATATATATATATATATATATATATATATATATATATATGTATATATAATCACTACAAGCGTTCTTTTCTCTACTAACTAAGAAAATCAAAATACAATATTTTTATAAGCACGGGATCAATAAGTGGTCGAGCGATCTTCTTCATCAACACTTTTCTCAACTTCTTTCTTCGAAGAATCCTTAGCTTTATCTTGAATAAGAGCTACAAACTCTTCAAGATTTGAAAATTTGGCATCAGTCAGTCCGTGATGTGTGAATCTCTTAACAAAATAATCCATGTCGACTCTGAATTGTCTCGCCAACTCCACCATATGTTCTTCTTTAGGAATTATTGAAACAACTTTCTCCTTAGGTTCGTCATGCACCTTCATGAGGGCATCCGAAATTTTGACAGAATACTTATTTTGAGTGACATAATTCTTAAGTTTTTGCTAAAGCACTTTTCTTTCATTCTGAATCCTCTGGATGTCACCTTCTAGCGAAGCAACTTTCTAGTAAGCCTTGGCCAAAAATTTCTCCGGCTTGCCAACATCAACCCTTGATGATGGGCCTCTTGCGATGTCATTAGATTAAGTAGAGCTGTGTGTTGAAGGATCTCATGGCTACTCAACTTATTCAAATCCTGATCGAATTTCTTTGATCAGGTCAACTCCACCAAAACCGGCAGGATTCCAATGGTCTCCTCTGAATTTCGACAACAGTCTATCGAGATATCCACTAAGCTGAATTGATTGTAGGAGCTGATCCACAACATCACCCTCCCCACTTTCACTGTTTTCCATTTGAAGGGTTCCCACTTCCTTTTTTAGTAAAGGGGGAGGAGGGAGGTCCAATTTCTTCTTTGGTTCTTTTCCCGACTGATGTGTTGATTCCCATTTGGGAGATGGAGCGGGGTCGTAGCTGGAGGACACCTCTGTATCCTGACTTGGATTGGAACTAAAATTGGAATGAGGCCCGACATGAGTGGCCCTGATCCCTTATGATAAATCTAACCTCGAGTATAGGGGAAGCGCAACAATCAAAAGTGGATCAAGCAATTGCAATATGGATGGATGAGTGGCGCGAACCATCGAAGTGTTGGGAGCCTCCGTTCCTTCAGAAACTCCGTCGTTAGAGGTGGGTCTCTTTCCTTTGCTTGTTGTTACATAAAGCGAATATGATCAGAAAATAATAGTAACCTCATCTATCATAGTATTCTGAATGGAGATTGAGGTTTTAGGCTAAGTGGTAACAAATTTTGCAACGCTGGTATTGGTCATCACAAGGGAAATAACATTAAAAAATGATTCTCTAAAGTAGTGCCTTTTAGTAGATTGCCTATCTATGAAGGAAGCTTCTACTTTGTTGTTTGACGTTTAGTATTTCTTACACCTTTGCCCGGGGAACTTCAACAACATCCAAAGCCAGCTACCAAGTCATCTCACCCTTAAACATCCAAGTCACGAGGCATCGAGAGTTGGCACCCATCCAACATAGCCTCGACATCATGCAGTTCCTTCAGAAGAAACTTTGTCTTGGTCCTCGCTTTATCTGTCGGCCTTGTTAGAGTTCTCCAATCACTGGAACAGTAAGCAACCAAAAATTGTTTCCTCTAGTTCTTTATCTTATTCTCAACTCCATGCTGTTGGAGTCTCTTCCAGGCAGAAAGCACGACTAAGCACTTTGTGAAGCTTGAGTGAATAAAAGTGGCTGAATATATCAATCAACCAAGGGATGGCTTCTTAGCGACTGATGCAACTTTTTATATGTAAGAATTTATGACCTCAGATTTATATATTTATAATGATTTTGTAAAGTCACAATTTTAAATGCAAGTATAAGTATCATATCAAGTAATACATGATTTTAATGGAGTCTCATTTATCGATCCCACAGGGAAGCGAGGTAAAAGGTTTTTAGTCAAATTATAGTATTCAATTATCAGACTTTAGATTGGAATGTCGATATAAGTGATTTTTCTAACAAGTACTCCTAAAAGTAGATGATTATATGTAAGAATAATAACTACTCCTAAATGCAAATATTACTTCTAAAGATAACCCTTTTTGGATAAATTGGTTTGATGAATTTTGAGATAATGAAATATACTATTCTTATGTAATGAATTGGATAAAGTTTAGGAATGAGATGCATTAAATATTGCATGTGACAAATAAGAGCAATTCTATTATTTACCCTATTCCGAGTACCCCCTCTTCAGAGTGCTATAAAGAACATTGGCAAATCCTAGGCTTAGTCCCTAAATCCATGGTTAGGCTAGGAGGATACTGGCTCTCACTTCAGAGCTCCCACTGCCCTTCACTTGCAGGCTAACCCTAGCTTTAGTTACCAAACTTTAGGACCAATTTGGGGATCTCAGTCTGTCACCCTGAAACCTCCAATTCGACGCCCATAAAACCATATTTCTCTATTTATTTGCACCCAATCCTCATGAACTACGTAACTCATTCATGGACATCGAATGTGGTTCCACTTTGTTGAGAATTACACTGTCATTTCAGGCAATGCAATTACAACAAATTTTAACACTAAAACGAGCTCTTTTTGTAATGTAAATGAAGCACAAGTAAAAAACATCACATTTATAATTAAAATACCTTTTAGAAAGTATCTCAATATCCTAAACATGAATCATACTCATTGCAAAAGAAAAGTAGAATGAAAACAATGGCATAATCTTCTTATGTCATTGACACGCTTAAAATATATACATTTTTTCCAATATCATTTTACTCATTTTTGATGATATAACACTTTAAAGGAAGGCATTTTGTATGTTTCTTGGTTTTAGGTACAAGAAATGGTGATTGGAGCAAAAGGAAGCAAAAACGGTGCAATTTGGAGCAAAAATGAGCAAGAAATGAAATTCTGCCCTCACACCTTTCGATAAGTCTTTTAATGCTTAATCTCTTTTAAACTTCTTGCATATTTTTGAATGAGATTATACTTTAAAGAAAGGTTATTTTTATGCTTATTTTGTAGGGCTATCTGTTACGAACGCAACGCAACTGAAACGGGGCGAATCGGAGCTAAAACGGAGCCAAACAGAGCAAAACGGTAGAGCTGCGCAGAGCCTGCTCGCCGACGGCGGCCTCGAACTCGTCGAAGGTGAGATTTTCCCGAGACTATCAAAATATGGTGGAAAAGCTTGCCGACAGCGAGCTCGAACCCTCCGTCAGCTCCCGGGAAGGTTCTAGATCGACTTTTGGCGGTTTTTTGGCCGAAATTCGATGTATTTGGACGCTTTTTCGAATAGTTGCTTATGGAAACTCTTCAAACTTCATCCATACTCTTTAAAATGGCGAATATATGTTAGAAAAGTGAAGAATCTTTAGAGGAGAAAAGTGGAGAAAAACTTGGAGAATGTTTAGGGATTTTAGAATAAGAGTAAAAATGCAGATTTCTACCTTTTTGGAGAGATTGGAGATGAGGTTTTGAGAGAATTTGTAAGGGATTTTGCTAGCATTGCATGGATCGAAAGGAGACTTTGTTGGAGAGATCTTCGTTCTTCTTTCAAAGGAAAAAAGCTAAGTATTGTTCTTCATTATCTTATGATTTTGTAAATACTTTCCTAGTGGATTTACTTTGGTTACATGAAGTTTTCGTTGTGTTTTCGTCGCGCTTTGTGACGTATCTCTCTTACTTTTTCTTCTTCTTTGAAAATAGCGGCATGAGAAGATTAAGCCATTATTTTCCTTTTACTTTTCTTTTGTAATGAGTATAAATCATGTTTAGGATTTTGTGATGCATGATAGAAGTAAATTTAATTATAAATGTGATGGTTTTTACTTGCACTTAATTTACATTGCAATTAAAGCCTATTGTAATGTTAAAATTTGTTGTGAAAACATACGATCCGAGAGGATTATGCTTTCTACAACTAAGTATGAACCACATTCAAATTCCATTGATGGTGAAGTTCATGGGGATTGAATGCAAATAAATAAGGAAATAATATTAATCGGACGTAGAATTGAAAATTTTAGAGTGACGGGCTAAAATCCTCAATTCGGTCCTATCGTTTGGGTGCTGAAGTGTAGATTGTTAGCCCTCAGGCGAGGGGAACGTGGGAGCTCCGAAGTGAGAGCCGGTATCCTCCCATCCTAGCCGCAGACTCAGTAACCAAGCATAGGATAATCAATGTTCTTTATACCTGGACCAAAGGGTAAAGAATAGGATTGCTCCTATTTGGCACATACAATATTAAATGCATCTCATTCCTATACATTATCTATTTCATTACATAAGAATAGTAGTTTCTAATATCTCAAAATTCTCCAAACCAACTCATCCAAAAAGGGTTATCTTTAGAATTATTTTTTGCATTTAGTTATAGTTACTATTACATTTAACTCTTGTATTTAAGAGTAGTTGCTAGATAAAACACAATTTTAATCGACATTCCAAACTAAGTACTATTAGTAGTAGACTAGAATTTGATTAAAGACCTCTTACTTCACTTCCTCGTGAGATCGATACTGGGGTTTTTAAAGAAAACTCTATATTACTTGAAATGATACATATACTTGTGTAGTACCCCTAGCGTGTAAAATATTTTCTAATTTTTATATCATTTAAGATTTTGCACACTAACCACTATTTATAAATCGGGTCAAGTTTTTTACCATCTTTTGGAAGTTAATTTACTGCGTAATTGCGGGTCGGATCAAGTTTTTGGCGCTGTTGTCGGGGAAGCTTTGGTAAGAACTTTAGGAGAATTTAAGTTGAAGTAATTAGACTTAGATTTGGAAAACTGTAGTATCGTAAAAACTATTTTTGTGTGAAAAGTGTTTTTATATGAAAAATGTGTTGTTAAAAAAGAAAAAAAAATTTGTGTGAAAAATATGGGGTTCGTTAAAATGTTTGGTTGTGTTGAATATATTTCATCTATTATTTGTTTTATTGTTAATGATTGTTAGTAATGTTAAATATGTGAAACAAATGATCTGCAGGACTTGTGCCTTATGATCCCAATTTTGAAAAAAATAAAAAAATAATAAAAATACAAAAAAGACTCAAAAAACTAGAAATGGAAATGGAAAAATTTCAAGATAATAACTTGGAAAATCATCATAAATCATTGAGGGATTTTGTAAATCCTACGCAGATGGAATTCACATAAGTATACAAAACCCTGTCATAGAAGCTGACTCGTTTGAAATAAATCCTGAGATTATCCAACTGGTGCTGAATAATCAGTTTGGGGGAACTCCTTTAGAGGATCCCTATTTACACTTATCAAATTTTCTAGAACTTTGTGCTACATTTCGTTATAATGGCATTTCAGAAGATGTTGTTAGGCTAAGGCTTTTTCCTTTCTCACTAAGGGATAAGACTAAAATGTGGTTATATTCATTAGCACCTGACTCTATTAAAAATTAGGAGTTAAGTCAGAAATTCCTAGCTAAGTACTTTCTACCTTCAAGGACTACTAAACTTATAAACGATATTATCTCATTTTGTCAATATGAATGGGAATCAATATATAAAGTCTGGGAAAGATTTAAGGAACTCCTAAGAAAGTGTCCACACCATGCTCTGCTCAATTGGTTAATCATTCAAATTTTTTATAATGGGTTAGTAGGATCCCTTAAGTTTATAATTGACGCTGTCGCTGGTGGATCATTAATGTCAAAATCATTTGATGAAGCGTATGCATTAATTGAAGAAATGGCTACAAAAGAATTTCAATGGCCCTCTGCAAGAGTAAATCATAAATATGTACCTAATGTTCATGATACAAATGCGATTTCAATTCATGGATCTCAAGTTGCCGGAATATCAAGAAAGTTGGACCAATTTGGAATGAACCAGCCTCAATTTACTCCAGTAAGTGAGGAAAGTTCATTAGGGCCTATGATTGATTCTAAATTATCATATGAGACTTTAAATACCATAAACAACCCATATTCTAACTTTTACAACCCTGGTTGGGAGAACCATCCTAAATTTAACCGGAATCATACTACTGATGGATAAAATAAAAAATGGGAAAATAATCATGCAAATCATAATGGAAGTTGGAATAATCAGGGGAACACAAACTATAGACATTTATATCCACCGGACTCTAACAATGATCAACAATTTGAGGATAAGAAGATGTCTATGGTGGTATTGCAAATGGGAAACCAGTTGCAAAGTCAAAATGATGTGATTAGAAAGATAGAGAATCAACTGGGACAAATTGTTAATTCACTTAGCAATAGACTGCAAGGAACACTTTCTAGCAACATTGAGATTAACCCTAAAGAGAACACTAATGTACAAGTAGAAGCTGTCCAATTAAAAAGTGGAAGAGAGATAGAGGATGTAGTTAGAAAAGGGAAAGATATTATGAGAGAAACAACAGAAACTAAAAGACCTGAAGAACATGTTTATAAGGATATGGAAGAATTAATGTCTCCAACTAAAATCAGTTTGGAAAAACCACCACCTCCATTTCCTTAATGACTTAAACAACATGAGTTGGATAAAAAATTTTCAAAGTTCATGAAAGTACTTAAGAAGTAAACAATAAATATTATTTTCACAAAAGCTTTGGAACATATGCCAATTTATGCAAAGTTTATGAAGGATATATTAATTAAGAAAAGGAAATTTGGGTATTACGAGACAATTGCACTAAGTGAAGAGTGCAGCGCTATACTTCAAAAAAATTTTCCTCAAAAACTTAAAGATCCTTGTAGCTTTATAATTCCTTGTGCAATTGGAGAGAAATTATGTGGAAAAGCTTTATGTGATTTAGGAGTGAGCATTAATGTGATGTCTCTATCTATATTTAGAAGGTTAGGTTTAATCTATATTTCTCCCACTACTGTAACCCTTCTATTAGCTGATCGATCTATCATTTATCCAAAAGGAGTTATAGAAGACTTGCTTATTAAAGTGGATAAATTTATTATTCCTTTACTTTGGACTTATTGTATTAGATATGGAGGAAGATAAAGAAATTCTAATTATTTTAGGGAGACATTTCATTGTTACTGGACAAGCTATGATAGATGTACAAAAAGGAAAGTTGATTATGAATATTAATGACTAGGAAGTCACTTTTGATGTATTAAATACTATAAAATATCCAGCTGAAAGAAAAGATGATGATTATTTTTGGATAGATGGAATTGATTATCTAAGTAAAGACCATTTCCAAGAAAGTTTTGAGAGTAAGTTAACAAATGAGATTGAAATAGACTTTCATGATGAGTCAAAAATTTTATGTAAAGAAGACTGTATGTATGTTCAGGAGAGGTGTGAAATGATGGACGCTACCAAAAATAGTAAACTTTTATTTCCATCTATTAAAAAATCTCATGAGCTTAAGATGGATGTACCCCATACAATTTTGAAGCCTATCTATTTAGAGAATTCATCTACACAACCAGTCTTTATATCTTTAGATACGACTCAATCATAAGAAAAACCTGAATTAAATGATGAACAAGATAAAATTATTGAACTAGGACCTCGAAGAGAATTTGAGGATAAATTTCAAAAGAACTTTGAGTTGAGAAAAGAGGATAAGGATATTGGAAGAAATTCCTAGGGAATTAGAAAAACCTATTTCCTCAACTAAGATAGATCATCGATTATTTAATAATTATAAAGGGGAAGAATTGGAAGATAACTTGAATCATAAGAGTGACATAGAAGAATATCCAGAATCTGAATTATCTAGAGAGAATCTAATCCAAAATTTGGGAGATATTGAAGAATCTTATAAAGATCAATTTCTTATAAGTTTCAATAATGATATTAATATGCAGATTGAGAAAATCAATAGAAGAATATTGGATCTAGAAAAAAAATATGAGGAATTATGCTATAAATCAAACTGAAAATGAAGAGCTAAATGAAAAATTAAAATTTAAGGATTTTATAGGAATCCATGGATCTGAAAATGATTGGGCGATTGATCGAGGATTACTTAAATGAAATTTTGATCCAGGTGGAATCATTTGTCGGGCTAGCGACGTAAAAATCAAGCGCTTTATGGGAGGCAACCCATAGTTATCAGTGTGCTTTGATTTAGTGTGCTTGAGAGTCATGATTGTTAGTGATTTATTGTATTTGCTTTAGTGTAGACTGTTCAAGTTTGATTGTTGTTGATAGATGTTTGGATTGTTTGTTGTTTTATTTGATCTTTGCTTGTCATGAGGGAGTTGATTCCTTAACTTCTTTTTATGGTTAGACTTTTATGTTCTCTTGTAGTAATTGGATTGACGAGTCCACTATGACTTGTGTCTTACCAGGATTTATGTTTTACAAGAGACATCATGAATTTAAACTGTAACAGATCCATCTTAATTTTGTTACTTCCCTTCTATGACTTTGATTTCATTTGGTAGGAGTCGCGAACCTATTTGATGAATAACATTAGGATGATCTCACACTATTTTTTATAACAGTTAGAGGTGCTTAATTAAAAAGATTAGGTGATGCCTGAGATTGGTGTCCGGAAACCAATTTATTAGGGATAATCTTATCTTTAGGATTATAATCTATAAAATCTTTTGAAGTGCCTAACTTACTAGTGTAGTGATTCCGTTAGAAATTGGAAGTAAATTAGTGAGATGCGACGAGTTAAAGGAAGAATTGACCTCATTTATCATTTGTGATTGTATTTGAATTGTGTTTTTATGTTTGTGTTACAACTTTATTTAGGTCTTGAAGAACATTTTTATATTCCCATGCTGATACATGATATGCTAGTTAGACTTTGGTTTACTTAATTTCATTATGGCATGATTAGTTTAGATTTACTTTCTGCTGCATATTGTTTTGTCCTAATGAATTCTTGTAAATGGTTTTGATAGACATTTATGGTAGATAGAATTTCTAAATTGTTTTATTCCTCCTTATATTTTCTTTACTGAATGCGATATATATTAAAAAATTAAGTTTGGGGGTAGGAAGAAAAATAAAATTTTAATGTGAAAATATTTTCTTTTAGTGTAATTTTATTACAAGCATGTTTTAAGCTAGATTTACTTTTTCCTACAGTCATTCTATTCTGATTATGCATGATATGAATTTGATAGGATGTTGTAGTAGCAAGTAGATTCAACCTTTACTTTTTCTTCCTGCTACATTTTATGGAATTAATTGTAAAATATTTTTGAAATTTAAGTTTGGGGGGAAGAAAAATATTAACTCTTATTTGTTCTCAATTATTATATTTTCAAAAATTATTAAGCATAACTTCAGCAATTGAACCTCGCTTGAGATAATTAAAACTTTTTATTTCAGTTGAATATTATGGAAGGATTGGATGAAAGTTTTTAGTAATAAAAGTTAATTTTATAAGGATAAGAAATTTAATATAAAAAAATTTGATTATAGTTAACTATTTAAAGTAAAGAAAACTGTATTTTTGAAATGTTCAAAGACTTAAAGTATTGTGTGTTAAGAAGAGATTGTGACTTTATGATGAATAATAAAACTCATACCTAATTATAAAGTAAGGATGTGTTTCAAGTTTGAACTTTAGAAAGAGGAGAGTGAAGTTCAAAATCATTACGAGCTCTCCAGATATAAGTAATCCTCATTTAAAAAAAAGAGAGAAAAAGAAAAGAGAGTGAAAAAAAAGGGATTGAAAATGATCCCGAAAAAAAAAGAAAAAAAAAAGAAAGAACGAAAAATATTTATGAGAAGCTTGAGGAGATGCCTAATCAAAAGTTTGCTTCACTTGAGTCACTCTAAAGGGAAAACTTGATTTTATTTCTGAATTTATATTTAAAGTATTGGCCTACATTCTGATGAAGTTTGCATGAACTCATTTTTCACATAATCTTTCAAGGCACTCTTAATGTAACAAATTATGATTTATCTTGAAATAAATAGAAGAATAAAACCCTTATACTTGATTGTTGAATATTCTTATACTTGTAGTGTTAACACAAGTTACTGAATTTCTTTCTAAAAGTCTAACCAATATATTCTTTTAAATGAAAAATTTTAGTGTCTTACATGTGAAAAAGTACATTGCCTTGAGTTATATTTTTATGTAGTAAAAGGGTTACTTGAAGACAAGTAATAGTTAAGTTTGGAGGATTTTGACACGCCTAAAATATATACGTTTTTTTCCAATATCATTTTACTCATTTTTGATGATATTACACTTTAAAGGAAGTTATTTTGTATGTTTTTTTGGTTTTAGGTACAATAAATGGTGATTGGAGCAAAAGGAAGCAAAAACGGTGCAATTTGGAGCAAAAGGAAGAAAAAACGGTGCAATTTGGAGCAAGAAATGAAATTCTGCCCTGACACCTTTCGATAAGTCTTTTGATGCTTAATCTATTTTACACTTCTTGCATATTTTTGAATGAGATTACACTTTAAAAAAAGTTTATTTTTATGCTTATTTTGTAGGGCTATCTGTTACGAATGCAACGCAACTGAAACGTCGGAGCTAAAACGGAGCCAAACGGAGCAAAACGGTGGAGCTGCACAGAGCATGCTCGCCGACGGCGAGATTTTCCCGAGACTACCGAAATATAGTCGAAAGCTAGCCGACAGCGAGCTCGAACCAGCCGACAGCGCCCGGTAAGGTTCTAGACCGACTTTTGGCGGTTTTGGGCCGAAATTCAATGTATTTGGATGCTTTTTTGAATGAGTGCTTATGGAAACTCTTCAAACTTCATCCATACTCTTTAAAATGACGAATATAGGTTAGAAAAGTAAATAATTTTTAGAGGATAAAAGTGGAGAAAAACTTGGAGAATGTTTAGGGATTTTAGAATAGGAGTAGAAATGTAGATTTATACCCTTTTAGAGAGATTAAAGAGGAGATTTTGAGAGAATTTGTAAGGGATTTTGCTAGCATTGCATGAATCGACGGGAGACTTTGTTGGAGAGATCTTCGTTCTTCTTTCAAAGGAAAAAACTAAGTATTGTTCTTCATTATATTATGATTTTTTAAACACTTGTCTAATGAATTTATTTTGGTTAGATGAAGTTTTCGTTGTGTTTTTTTCGCGCTTTGTGACGTATCTCTCTTACTTTTTATTCTTCTTCGTAAATAGTGGCATGAGAAGATTATGTCATTATTTTTCTTTTACTTTGGTTTTGTAATGATTAGAAATCATGTTTAGAATTTTGAGATGCATGGTAGAAGTAAATTTAATTATAAATGTGATGGTTTTTACTTGCACTTAATTTACATTGCAATTAAGGTCTGTTGTAATGTTAAAATTTATTGTGAAAACATACGATCCAAGAGGGTTATGCTTTCAACAACTAAGTACGAACCACATTCAAATTCCATGGATGGTGAAGTTCATGGGGATTGAATGCAAATAAATAGGAAAATAATATTAATCGGGCGTAGAATTGGAGATTTTAGAGTGACAAACTAAAATCTTCAATTCGGTCCTATCGTTTGGGTGCTGAAGTGTAGATTGTTAGCCCTCAGGCGAGGGGAACGTGGGAGCTCCGAAGTGAGAGCCGGTATCCTCCCAACCTAGCCGCAGATTCAGTAACGAAGCATAGGATTAGTCAATGTTCTTTATGCCTGGACCAAAGGGTAAAGAATAGGATTGCTCCTATTTGACACATACAATATTGAATGCATCTCATTCCTATACATTATCTATTTCATTACATAAGAATAGTAGTTTTTAATATCTCAAAATTCTCCAAACCAACTCATCCAAAAAAGTTTATCTTTAGAATTATTATTTGCATTTAGTTATAGTTACTATTACATTTAACTCTTGTATTTAGGAGTAGTTGCTAGATAAAACACAATTTTAATCGACATTCCAAACTAAGTACTATTAGTAGTAGACTAGAATTTGACTAAAGACCTCTTACTTCACTTCCTCGTGGGATCGATACTGGGATTTTTAAAGAAAACTCTATATTACTTGAAACGATACATATACTTGTGTAGTACTCCTATTGTGTAAAATATTTTCTAATTTTTATATCATTTAAGATTTTGCACACTAGCCGCTATTTATAAATCGAGTCAAGTTTTTTGCCATCTTTAGGAAGTTAATTTACTGCGTAATTGCGGGTTGGGTCAGTCACTATTTCCAAATAATAAGAAAGAGTAAGAGAAAGATATCACAAAACACAAAGAAAACACAAAGGAAAACTTCATTTCAAAGCAAATCCACAAAATAAGTGTTTACAAAATCATAAAATAATGAAGAACATAATACTTAGTTTTTTCCCTTTGAAAGAAAGATGAAAATCTCTCCCACAAAGTCTCCCGCCAATCCATGCAATGCTAGAACATCTCCTTACAAATTCTCTCAAAATCCCCTCTCCAATCTCTCCAAAAGGGTAGAAATCTACATTTATACTCCTATTATAAGAACCCTCAAAATTCTCCAAGTTTTTCCTAACATTCTCCTCCATTTTTTGGCTTCAAATTCAGTTTAAAATAGTTTAGGGACAAATTTCCCAAGAGGTGCATGAAGAAACCTTCCAAAAAGCGTCCAGATTCGATGTATATGGCCAAAAACTGCCTAATATCACATCCCAACCGTCAGGAGCGCCGCGCCCTATTTTGGTGGTTTTGGGTCTCTGGCGCTGCCGGAGCCTATTTGGGCGCCCTCGGCGCCCATCCTGCGAAGCTCCACGATTTTGCTCCGTTTGACTCCGTTTCAACTCTGATTCGCTCTGTTTCAGTTGCGCTGCGTTCCTAACAGATAGCCCTACAAAATAAGCATAAAAATAATCTTTATTTAAAGTGTAATCTAATTCAAAAATATGCAAGAAGTATAAAAGAGATTAAACATAGAAAGACTTATTGAAATGTGTAAAGCCAAAAATTTGCTTTCTTGCTCGTTTTTGCTCCAAATTGCACCATTTTTGCTTCCTTTTGCTCCAATCACCATTTCTTATACCTTAAACTAAAACCATACAAAATAACTTTCTTTAAAGTGTAATATCATAAAAAATAAGTAAAATTATAAAGCAAAAATCATATATATTTTAGGCTTGCCAATACCCCCAAACTTAACTGTTACTTGTCCTCAAGTAACACTATAACTTTAAAAATTAAATATGTTGACTTTTGGTTGTAGGTTTAAATAGAGTTTTTTTTAATTTCATCTCAGAAATATTATAGTATAACATAGGAGAAATTCTAGCAAATCAACATAGGACTAGAGTGTAAGAATATCTCATATTCAACTTAAGAATCCTGATTTTCTATTACTTCAAAAGTTATTGAAAATTGTCAAACTAAAGATTTATATAAATTAAAAAAATGGAATTTAAACACCTTATCTACACCAATTTAACTAATACCTTTTGAAATAAGAATAAGCTTAAGTATGTTTTTAAGTCTTTTCATTTAAAAAGATTTAAGTGAAACCAATTTTTGATTGTGCTTCCCTCAAGCTTCTCCACACTTGTTTTCTTTTCTTTTTTTTTTCTTTTCTTTCGAGATTATTTTCAATCTCTTTTATTTTCACTTTTTTTTTCTTTCTTTTAGAATTATTTTTAATCCTTTTTTTATTTTTTTTATGTGAGGATTAATATATCTGGATAGACCTTTAATAATTTTGAATTTCATTATCCTCCCTCTAAAATCCAAAACTCAAAACTTTCTCACTTTTTATAAGTGTAAGTATTAGTTCGAAAAGGTTTTCAATAAAGACTCAATTCTCATTAAGTATAAATCTAAGAATTTTAGCTTTTCAAATATTCAACTCCTTTCTACCATAAATAGAAAAATCATTTTTCTTAAAGTTTCCTACAAAATATTTTAACTCTAGAACAGTTTCTTAACATAGGATTTCTACTAAGTTTTCTTTCTAACATTCATAAAATTTAAATTATAGTAACCTAAAGGTAACACCACATACCACAAGTCACTTTAAAAGTGATATCAAATTAAATACATGCTACTGATGACAAATAAAGTCACATTTTAAAAAAATTTCTTCTCCCCAAACTTAAATTTTAAAATATTTTGCAATTAATTCCATAAAATGTTGCAGGAAGAAAAAGTAAATGTTGAATCTACTTACTACTACAACATCCTATCAAATTCATATACATGCATAATTAGGATAGAATGACCATAGGAGAAAGTAAATCTAACCTAAAACATGCTTGTAATAAATTTACACTAAAAAGAAGTATTTTTAAATTAAAATTTTATTTTTCTTCCTACCCCCAAAAATAATTTTTAACATATATACATTCAGTACAGAAAATATAAGCAGAAAGAAAAACAATTTAGAAATTCTATCTACCACAAATGTCTATCAAAATTATCTATAAGTATTTATCAAGAAAGAACAATATGCAGCAGCAAGTAAATCTAAACTAAGCATTTCATAATAAGATTCACTAATAAAAGTTCAACTAGCATAACATGTATCAGAAAGGGAATATAAAAATGTTATTCAAGTCTTTTATAAAGTTGTAACTCAAAATAAGCACACATAAGATAAATAAGGTTAATTCATCCTTTAACTCATTGCATCTCACTAATTTACCTCCAATTTCTAATGGAATCACTACACTAGTAAATTATATACTTTTTAAAATGATTTTATAGATTATAATCTCAAATATAAGTTTATCCTTGATAAATTGGTTTCCGGACACCAATCTCAGACATCACCTAATCCCTTTAATTAAGCACCTTTAATAGTTATAAATCGTAGTGTAAGATCATCCACAAGTTATTCATCAAATAGGTTCATGACTCCTATCAAATGAAAACAAAGTTAGAGAAATGATGTAACAAAATTGAGATGAAGCTCTCATTGTTCAAATTCATGATACTCTTGTAAAACTCAAGTTCGGGTAAGACCCGAGTTATAGTGAACTCGTCAATCCAACTACTACAAGAGAACATACAAGTCTAACCATAATAAGAAGCTAAGGAATCACCTCTCTCATGATATACAAAGATAAAATCCAAACACTAACAATCCAAACATCTACCAATCAAAAATCAAACTTATCAATCCATAATGACACATAAAGATCAAGTCAATTCATTTTAAATTAAACACCATACAACACTAACAATCATGACTTTCAAGCACATTTAATCAAAGCACGCTGATACCTATGAGTTACCTCCCATAAAGCGCTTGGTTTTAACATCGCTAACCTCACAAATGATTCCTCCTGGATCAAAATTCCAATTAAGTAATCCTCGATCAATCGCCCAGTCTTTTTCAGGTCCAGAGATTCTTACGAAATCCTCAAATTGTAATTTTTCTTTCGGCTCTTCATTTTCAGATTGATTTATATCATTGTTCCTCATATTTCTTTCTAGATCCAATATTCTTCTATTGATTTTCTTAATCCGCATATTAATATCATCCTTGAAATTTATAAGAAATGGATCTGTATATGATAATTCAAGATCTCCTAAATTTTGGATAGGATTCTCTCTAGATAATTCAAATTCTGGATCAAATTCTTCTATCTTACCTTATGATTCAAATTATCTACAAATTCTTCCCCTTGGTACTGAGTAAAGAGTTAAGGTGGTCTTTCTATATATCTTTCTAATTCTTTTGGAATTTCTTCCATTGGTCTTTCAATCTCCTTATCCTCATATTTTAACTCTAAGGTTTTTTGAAATATATCATCAAATTCTCTTCTAAGTCTTAGTTCGATATCTTTATTTTGCTCATCATTCATCTGCTTAAGTTTTATCTCAGAGTCATTAGGTAAAAACTCTTGGGGGTAACTGTTAATTGCATTCATAATCTGCCCCAGTTAGTTTTCTATATTCCTTATAGCGGCCCCTTGACTTTCTAGCTCACATGTCAATTGAATCACATCCTTTTCTAATAGTAATTCATTTTCCTTATATTGTGGGTTAGAGTAAAATCTATAAGGAAAAGAAATTCCATCGCTAAAATCGTCCTGATTATTACAATCACAAATCTAATTAAATTGATTATCTTCACAAAATTGGTTTTCTTCTCCAGAATTAGTATTCCAGTTAAAGTTTGAATAATCTTCCTAACCTGGATTGTAATAATTGGAATAAGGATTGTGCTTCTCAGGGCCAGTTTCAAAATAGTTAGGCTCAATCAATTGTCCAAATGAATTTTTCTTAATACTTGGGGGACCTTGAGGATAACTCTTTATGTATTGATCTAACTTCCTCTCAATATCAACAACCTGAGAACTTAATAAAGTAAGCATATCTATTATAAATTCATTACTCTCTCGGGGTTTACTCTTTCAAAGGTACTAGAATTATAATACAATTCTGAATATTTATTATATTGTCGATATGCCATTTCTACATTAAATCCATGGAGTCTTTTCTGATTCATCATCCTCCTAAAAGTTCTCTCTAAATCTGAGTCGTAAGATTCAAGGTCTGTAGCTCCTGAACTACGCATATAAATTTAAAGACTTAACTAATAGGACAGATATCCAAAATATTTTTACTATTTTGGATTTTTTCTTTTTTTTTTAAATAAACACACAATAATTAAACACACTATATAGTACAATAAATTCCAAATCTAAGTCTTATAGGTTTAACTAAAATTCTCCTAAAGTTCTTACCAAAGCTTCCCGGCAACGACGCCAAAAACTTGATTCGACTTTTTTATATGTAAGAATTTATGACCTCAAATTTATATATTTATAATGATTTTATAAAGTCACAATTTCAAAAGCAAGTATACGTATCGTATCAAGTAATGCAGGGCTCTAATGGAGTCTCGTTTATTGATCTCACAGGGAAGTGAGGTAAGAGGTTCTTAGTCAAATTCAAGTCTACAATTATCAGACTTTAGATTAGAAAGTCGATATAAGTGGTTTTTCTAATAAGTACTCCTAAAGGTAGATGATTATATGTAAGAATAATAACTACTCCTAAATGCAAATATTACTTCTAAAGATAACCCTTTTTGGATAAATTAGTTTGGTGAATTTTGAGATAATGAAATCTACTATTCTTATGTAATGAATTGGATAAAGTTTAGGAATGAGATGCATTAAATATTATATGTGCTAAATAGGAAAAATCATATTCTTTACCCTCTTCCGAGTACCCCCCTCTTCAGAGTGCTATTAAGAACATTGGCAAATCCTATGCTTAATCCCTAAATCCATGGTTAGGCTGGGAGGATACTGACTCTCACTTCAGAGCTCCCACTGCCCTTCACCTAAAGGCTAACCCTAACTTTAGTTACAAAACTTTAGGACCAAATTGGGGATCTTAGCATGTCACCCTGAAACCTCGAATTCGACGCCTATGAAACTATATTTCCTTATTTATTTGCACTCAATCCTCATGAACTATGTAACTCAGTCATGGACATTGAATATGGTTCCACTTTGTTGAGAATTACACTGCACTTTCGGGTCAATGCAATTACAACAAATTTAAACACTACAACGAGTTCTTTTTGTAATGTAAATGAAGCGCAAGAAAACCATCACATTTATAACTAAAATATCTTTTAGCAAGCATCCCAATTTCCTAAACATGAATCCTACTCATTTCAAAAGAAAATTAGAATGAAAACAATGACATAATCTTCTTATGCCACTATTTCCAAATAAGAAGAAAGAGTAAGAGAAATACATCACAAAGCACGAAGAAAACACAACTAAAAACTTCATTTCGAAGCAAATCCACAAAATAATAAGATAATGAAGAACACAATACTTAGCTTTTTTCCCTTGAAAGAAAGATGAAAATCTCTCCCACAAAGTCTCTCGCCGATCCATGCAATGCAAGAACATCTCCTTACAAATTCTTTCAAAATCCTCTCTCTAATCTCTCCAAAAGAGTAAAAATTTACATTTCTACTCCTATTCTAAGAACTCTAAACATTCTCCAAGTTTTTCCTAACCTTCTCCTCCATTTTTTGGCTTCAAATTCGGTTTAAAATAGTGTAGGGACGAATTTCCCAAGAGGTGCATGAAGAAACCTTCCAAAAAGCGTCCAGATTCGATGTATATAGCCAAAACCGCCCAATATCGCATCCCAACCGTCCGGAGCGCCGTCGGCGCTAAATAGGGCGCTGCCAGCGCCCTATTTTGGTGGTCTCGGGTCTCTGGCGCCGCCGGTGCCAGTTTGGGTGCCCCCGGCGCCCATCCTGCGTAGCTCCACCATTTTGCTCCGTTTGGCTCCCTTTCAGCTCCGATTCACCCCATTTCAGTTGCGTTGCGTTCCTAACAGATAACCCTACAAAACAAGCGTAAAAATAACATTTCTTTAAAGTGTAATCTCATTCAAAAATATGAAAGAAGTGTAAAAGAGATTAAACATAGAAAGACTTATCAAAATGTGTCAAGCCAAAATTTACTTTATTTCTCGTTTTTGCTCCAAATTGCACCATTTTTCTTCCTTTTGCTCCAATCACCATTTCTTGTACCTAAAACAAAAAAATACAAAATACCTTCCTTTAAAGTGTAATATCATCAAAAATTAGTAAAATTATATAGCAAAAGTTGTATATATTTTAGGCGTGTCAGCGACGATAATGACAAAAGTCATAACGACAGCAATGAGTTTCGGGATGACCTGTAGTGGAATAACTCCATACTTATTGAAAATGCCCCGCAACGTAGAGCATAGAGGTAGTTGAAGGTTGTACTTGAACTGATCTTGATAGAAGACCAGGTTTGTGCCGACATTGTCTGTCGGGCATTCCGACTCCTCTACTTTTCGAAGGATGATGTGTTGTTAAAAACGTACAACCTTTGCATCATTTTAACCTCTCCTACGGACATGATCAACGTGTCTACAACAAGATAAGAGCCGTAGAGAATAAGGGGTACTTGGGGGCCATCATATCATGAAGGAAGAAAACAGTCGAAGACGAAGGAAGAAAGAAAAGTCAAAAAAATAAGAAAAGAAAATATGAAAGCGTAAAGGATGCAAAGTAACCTCTTGCCCTATTTATAGGGGGAGTGCGGAAATTGAGGCATCTCGTAATGATAAGTGTCACGCCAAATATTATTTTGTATTTAATTAAATGTTATTTTATTACAAATAGCATGATTAAGCCAGCGATGGAAAATAAATTTAAAGGAGTCTTCCACTGCTTTGGTCGAGGCTTGCCCCCGCTAAAGCATCCTCCGAAAGACCATCTCTCCCCTAGCCTGATGTTGTCCATCCTATCTTGATGGAAATTATGCAGAACGTCAACTCACGGATGGGCTCTAACTCACCACTTATGTCGCACCCTGGAGTGCTACAACCTCTGCCTCAAACCTCGCAATGTCAGCGAACCTACATTGAGGTTATGCGACCTCTGCCCCTAGAAACTCACAACAAACCAATCACTCTGTTACAGGTGCATTAGTAGACTCTCCAGTTGCTTTCGCCGAAGGACCATCCATTTCCCCCATCCACCGCTCCATAGATCCGGAGGATAGCTGCAGGCTCTCAAAATGCTCCCGGTGAGAACTGCTGAAAGGTCGAACAATTCTAATAAAACCATATCAGTTGGCACATGACGTGCAACGACCATTCCTAGAGATATAGTGGTCGACCCAAGGAGTGCAGCTGCAGTTGTTTGGGCGAAATCAACAATGTTCTTCGATGGGCCGCCGCAAGTGTGATCCTCTAGAGCTATTAACTCATATGTATTAAAATTGTGGTCAAAAGATTGTTAAAACTGTTGAAGGAAATACTTTTCACATACCAGAAAATCTCTTCATTTCTGAAATAATCATGGAGAATCTTCCGCTCCTTGAGCCAGAGCACCACCATCCTTATTTTGCAAAATGGAGCGTGGGAGGGTCGCGACCGACTTTTTTCCAACCACTCACTTCCGTTAATGGGAGAAGTAGCTCACTGATTTCCTTAGCAGCCCCACCAACACTCAAATCAATAGTCAAATGGGGGTCCACCACCAATGATTTCTTTGACAGCTAAGTGACTGGGCCATCTGAAGAAGCGACTCGGTCGACCGACACAGGTTCAGGCGTGTTTCGCTTTTGTTTCCTTATAATCATTTTTTTTTCTTCTCCACAGTGGAAGCCATAGGAAAGTGAAAGCCTCCAAAGGCTAGGAGGCAAACGTCCATATCCTGCTTGCACAAATCACCAACCTTGGCGTCGATTGAAAGGTCTAAAGAGCATATAAGGAAATAAACGACACAAAAACTCAAGTCCTATTTATAGAATTCGCTGAGCACAAAAGACAAGGAGGATTAATATTAAATTAATTTTCTTCATTTTTGTACCATTTGCTGTTTAATAATTTTCTTGTCCTTATTGTAGCTATAGTAATCAAGGAACAAAAAATAAGAGAACTAATATGTATACTACACATCTCGAGAAGATCAGATGACGGGGATTAGAGATGTACGGACGAAGTTCCAAACTACATAATTGAAATTTTACACGCAAACAACCGATCGCCTTTAAAGAAAAATTGACTGATGTAGAGTTTTGATTGACGAGATTTTCCAACCGACAGTGCACCAAACGAGATAACACAAGCAAATGAACATACACTTTTGTCAAATTGTCATATCTCGTCGAGAAACCTTTGGTCGGTCGATAAAGTCAGCCGTCCCGTACAACAGACTTGTTGGTTCAATGCTTAGACAACTATAATAACTAATCATTCTTTTTTTTGTATAGCTGTATTTTGAGACTTCTATAAATAGAAGGATATGACATCAATAAAAGCAGACTTCTTTTTTGGATTCTCACACGAGGGAATTTTCTGACATTCTTGACTTCTCTCACACACACTCTCTCTTCTCCCTTCACAAACTCTAACTCTCAAGACATGTTTTCGAGAAAGAAAATTCAGATTTCAACTATATATATATATATATATATATATATATATATATATATATATATATATATATGTATCATTTTATTTGTATATGATAATATTTATTTAACTTTTTGAAAATTAAATGACAATATCATTTATGTAATTAAAAAAAATTGTCTGGTTTAAATAGAGAAAGTAAATACCACCTAGTTCTTATATATTCAGGTATCGAACAACAAAATTTTATTTTTTACATCTATACCATATTAAATTTTTATATTATTAAAAAGAATAATTAATTAAAATTTTTTAAAAAATAATTTATTACCATATATAAAAAATGAAGTTTTAGTGTTAGATATGTAAATAGATTTAAATTAAGTGGGATGTACATAAATCTTCCAAAATACATACCAAATATATTTACATATAATATGGTATGTATTTTTAATAATAAGAATATTTTTTTTTTAAAATGAAATATATTTTATGTATAGATTTAATGTATAAAAGCGTAACGTGCTATAAATATGTTAAGTTTAGCTGTGAGATATTTAAATAAAGAAAATTGTACGCTACACGTCTGTAAATTCCCCAAGTTTTATCGTGCAGATCGAAGGCCCTCCCGATCGGCACCCCGATGCCCTAGATCTCTTTCTGTAAGCGTGAGGGAGATCGGAATAGTAGAGGAGTTTAAGCATGGCGGAAGCACGGAGGAGGCATTCCTTCGAAGAACGGCCGCCTGGTCCCCCTAAGAATCCCTCCACCTCCACTTCCTCCTCAGGCAGCGGCAATCCACCAGCTCTCGACGGCTCCTTCCTTCTCCAGCTTCTTCAGAAGGCGCCTCACGCAACGTCGTCCTCTTCCTCACAATTTCTTCTTCCCCATGAAGCTCTTCCTCCTTATCAGGACCCCGCCATCGCTGCAGTTGTTCCTGGATTTTCCTTCCTTCCTCATAGCTTATTGGCTCATTCCCAGACTGCGAGTTTTTCCCCGCCCTCCTGGGCACCTCCGGGCTTTTCTACTCCTGATGTCAGGAGACCCAATTTTTCGGGAGGGGAGCGGTTCTTCCCGATGGACGATGGGAGGTTAGGGTTTAATCCGAGTGAAGTCATTCCGCATAGTTCCGCTCTATTGAACAGTAATGTCCGTCAGGATTGTCCGCGACCGCCTCATGACGGGTTTTTGGCCTCTAATCGTGCGAGAAACCTTAGCGGGAAGAAGGTGACTGGTTATCGGGGCCAAGAGGAGATAGCTTCTATTAGACCTCCTCCTGGATTTGCGAAAGGCGGCTTTGAGGGTTTGGCTGAATTCAATAGCAAAGTGGAAGGTGGTTCCCGTAGTCAATTTGGTTCTGCTGGGTCTAACCAGCAATGGAGACCGCATAGCCGTCCTGAGTGGAGGCCTGCTCACAATGAAGAAGGCAGGAGTGCAGCAGCATCTAAAATGTTGCAGAGATTGGAATCTCAAAATGATAGAACTGAGAGACAAGATGAGAAACAAAGGGACGGTAGGAGCTTGGATAATGATGCTAGGCAGAGAAGATTGCCAAATGGATATAGTGTTTATAGAGAAAAGCATTCTCACTCTTGTTACCCTTGTCCGCCTATTCTGAACATCTGTGATTTCATGGGAGAGAAATCTAGTGGAGATTCTGATAAAGATTTGATGGATGAGGAAATCGATGAACAAAGCTTTCGGATTTTAGAACAATTTGATCATGTTGAAATTGAACAATTTTCTTCTAGAAATGAGGCTTCTAATGAAGATGATTTGTTAGGAAAACAGCTTACAGCAGATCTTGGTGACCAACAGCCATCCCGGGAGACGAAAGAGAAGAGAAATTTGCGGGGTAAGGTAATCAAATTTCACCAACCTTTTCTTTATCTCGTGCTTATTGCTATGTTCATTTCCATGGTTACTTGATAATGTAATTGTTTGGTTTGTTGACATTTTGGTTTTTTGATATTTTTGTTTAGTCATTTTGGATTCATTTCTTTTTTAACAAAGTGTTTGTTTTGTTTACATGGTTGCAAATATAAATGCCAATGCACCATAAATTTTGATGGTTGGTATCCTGACTGCTAAAAGAAAAAAAAAACTCATACACACAATAAACAAAATGGAGAATCACTATTTACCATTCTATATATTTGATGAAAAGTTCATGTTTCTTTTTGTGGCATAAAATTTGGGGCATGGGATCTTGTTTTTCATTAGGGGAGACAAATTGGGTTCACGGGTCGGTTTCGTTATCAGCCAGAATATTAAACAGGTCAAAAATTTCAACCCGAACCAAGCCCATCTTCAACTCATTGACTAGAACCCGACCCGTATAAGCCATTTAACACGTCATAACAACTATTTCGGTCAATTTAGGGTATAAGTCAATTTTGGGTTGTTGGGGGTTGATTTTAAGCCAATTTCGGGTTAGCAAGTTTGTTTTAGGCCCATCTAGGGTTGGCGGGTCAACTTGAATCCGACCCAAAAGATTAAATAAGTTAGGATTCCCAACCTGAACCTGTCCTAAAAGTTTTTCGGGTCAACTAGAACCTAGATTTTTCAAGTTAAGTTCAAATTGAGTTGACATGTTGAGTCAATTTTTGACACCTCTACTATTCATAATTTAGCATGCCTCCTTCAAAATTGTGAATGGAAACTTTGGGAAAATTCCATATGAGATTTATAGATGAGGTTTATTTGAAAAATTGAATGAATGCTATCTTATAAATCATATTGCTCGATCTCCACTAGAAAAATTGTTAAACTACTATAGCATTTGGATAATATTCCATGTCAATAATAGGTTGCAATTTCAAGTCATAGCGAATTGAGTTTCTCTACCTCGTGAGCTCCCTCTTGAAGAAAAAGGCTTTTCTCTATTTCCTCTTTGAGAATTGAGGACAAGTCAATGGCATATTCATTGTTGCCCTTATTCTAACATTTTGATGTTAATTTAATAAATATTTCTCAATTTATTTTTATTTAACTTTGACTATGGTGCTAATTATTTTTGTGAAAATTATTTCACGTGTAACTATGTTACCTCTTGCCTAGCACAATCTTTTCTATTACTCTCAAACTTATTAGGTCCATCTACCTTGTTTCTGCACTATAAGCACCTCATGTTGTAAATGCTGAAAGCACTAAAAACATATTTTATTTAAGATTTTAACTTCAATGAATGTTGCTCTTCTACCATTCTAATGTAATTTTTTAATATTGTAACCTTCAAAGTTTTACTATATTTATATTTAAAGGTGCCAATTTGGTTTCACGAGTCAAGTTTGAGTCTAATATGAAAATGGCTTGCACGAATATGGTTAACTTGAGCTTTGCCCATTTAATAAATATGTTAAAAATTTTGAATTGGGCCACATCCAACTTGACAAAACCCGAACACAACTTGAAGTGGTTTGGTAAATTTTTAATTCTTGGTGGACTATTGTCAACTGTAACCAAAATCGATGTGATACCTGATTTTCTTATGAAAATTGAGTAAGAATAAAAAAATAACTTAATATGATTATTTATTAAAAATATATAATTAAATCATTATTATTTGTTTGACTTGGAACCCAACTTAAGATGACTAAATTATTTTTTGAGTCACTTGATTTGACTTGTATCCGACAGGACAGGTTTTCGTGTCAGGTCTTATATTGACCCCCATTCTATATCTTAAAAATTTCATCTTTACGCTTAACTTTTTTATGTAGGAATTTTTTTTTTGCTTTTACACATGTTCATTTTTGTTGTTTTTAACTAAGGGTTTGTTTGGGCAGCTGCATCTTAATAAAAAGCTGATGCGCAGCAGGTGATACAGGAAGCTGCTGCCGATAAACTGACCGTCTGTTTGTTTTTGACAGTTTGAAAATAACTGTGTTGCAACATTTTTTTTTGGATAAATGACCATTCTGCCCCTTCATAGTAATTATGTTTGCAGCAAAACTGTTCATACCAATACATTTTATACTTTAGAAAAAAAAATCAATGCAGAATATTACAAAAAAGATAAACATCTCACTTAACAGTGAGTAGTATGATTACTAAAATTAAGAAAAAAAACTATTAAACTAACGATTAATAATATAATAATATTATTTTTAAAATGCAGACGGCGTATATCACGAGCTCCAGGAACACTCCATGCCCAATCACTCTCGGTAGTGGAATCTTTTAACCCATCCGCCCACTGAAAAAAGTCCCAGTTTTCCTTGATACTCCACGGGCACTTGTAAAACTGTCTCTCGTATCTATATTGCTGACTTGAAGTTAGCAGAGAACTTTGAAGTTTACAGTAGCACTGCAATTCTCGTGAGGTACCAAAAATCATTGAGTTCATCTTTCTCAAATACTTTAAAAGATATCCCATTAGACATAACACAAATAAAAATTGATAACAAAAATAATTAATTATACTTTTATGTAACTGTGAGGTCTCAGAAAACTCATTATATAAACTAACGAATCTTTTACTACAAGTAGACCTCAAACCTTATAAAAAAAGATTTTTTGTTGCTTTTAACTCACGTAATACTAAGCTTGTGTGTGTCACATATGTATATCACCAAATAAAGCCATTCAGAAGAAACTAAAAAACTGTAGCATCGAAAAAAAAAGAAATTGGTTGCCTTCATTAGGATTCATATGTGACACTAACTAATAATGACAAATAGGTTATCTAGAAGAACATATAAGGTCAAACATTTCATCGTAGACCTCTAAATCCTACCAAAATAAAAATAAAAGAGCTTGGAAAAAAACACTTACAAACAATGTAAAAAAATCAAAACAATCAATATCAAATACACAAATAATGAAAATAAATATGAACTGAATAAAATTCCGATATGATAAACAATGAATCTTTTCAACAACCATTACAATAATAAATGATAAAAACTTCCAATCACCCTTCAACTATCGCATTCGTAATTTGTTCTATCAACTCTATAATCTCGTTTGCATCTTCCTTGTCTTTTCTATCGCATTCGTAATTTGTTCCATCAACTCTATAATCTCGTTTGCATCTTTCTTGTCTTTTAGTATAGGTCTCGGAACATCATTTTCGGACTGTGACAAAGACTGTCCAAGACAATACTCATATGCTCCAACAAGGACATGTTCATTTTCTTCGTTCGCCCTACGAAAGTCAATGTCATTGCGGGAAGGATGTCGTCGAATATAATTGTAGAGAACTATTGTGACAATCATAATCTTCACTTGAAAAGGGTGAGATGACATTGCGAAGTATAACTAATTTCTTGTTCCAAGTATCAAATATCCTCTCAATAACACTGCATAAAGATGAATATATTTGGTTGAAGATTTATTTCCTGTCCCCCGCGACATTGTTTGCTCGCTTAAAAGCAGGTATCTAGTATCTCGTATCAAGATAGAGTTTAAGATGCTCTAAGTGCAATGAATATCCGTTATCAACCAAATAATATTTACCTAATGTGAATTGAATTATTAATATTTAAGAAAAAAAAATTAGGAGAGTAGCTCAATCTTAAGCGAACGTGTGGATGAACGTGAGAACTTGTATTTGTTATTCCATGTTGCAGATCTGTGATGTAGCATACTAACGTGACATTCTGCGTCGAGGACTCACAACAACCGATGAATGTGATATACTCATTATTTATAACACGTGGATCAACGTGTGTTACATCGATTACTCTAATATTATTTTGGAAAGATAACGAAGGGTTATATAATTATGATATTTATTTGAAAATTAAATATAATAAATAGGAGAAATTACTTTAAAGTATGACATATACCGCGCATCGCACATATAATTTGCTTTTTCATAGAACATCCCATATAGAATTTGTTTCTTCATGATTAATAACGCATGTGCCCAAATTTTGTTTCATTGAAAGCAAAGTCTGTTTGAACAACAATGCATGTGCCATTATTGAATTTGCTTCTTCATGAACAACAATGCATGTGCCCAAATTTTAAAGTATCATATACAAAATTTGCTTCTTCATGAACATCACAAATTTTGAAATCTTAAATTTTACTCATAAAAATAATTTTATCTGTCTTTTTGGCTCCCCCATCTAATTCTACGACTATGATTCCTAGTATTCTTTATTTTACAACTCTTAATCTTAAAATCTAGAACTAATAATCGATGTTAAGTATTTAAATCCTCACTTGAAATGACCTTATAATCTTAACATTCTCGACGATCTCTTCTTCTCATAAGAAAATAATCAATTTGTGTTTTATTAGATCTATTCTTATAAGTAATAGTATGCTCATCTCTTTTTTTGAATAAAATATTAGTAATATCAAAATCATACGCTAAAGTAAAATCTAATGTTGCTCTACCTTCTTCATTAATCACTCCAAAACCGTAACCACCATGAATATTTCTAAAATCTCCTACCACTCTACCAACATGTCCATTTAAATCTCCTCCAATAAAATTCTTTTTTTTTAATAGGTATCATTTGTATTAATTATTCTAAGTATTCCATAATTTAACTTTAGAACTTATATCTAAACCTACTTGAGGAGCATAAACACTTATAATATTGAAAATCTTAGTATCAACAATAATCTTAAGGGCTATAATTCAATCTCCAATTCTATTAATTTTTACGACATTATCTTTCAAACTCTTATATATAATTACACATACACCATTTCTAGTGCGACTCTTATCTGAATATCAATGATTAAAATTTAAGTTATCAATGGCCTTAGCCTTTTCTCCAACCCATTTAATTTCTTGAATACATAAGGTATTTATCTTGCTATAAATCATAATATCAACTAATTCTATTAATTTACCAATAATGGTGCCTATATTCCAAGATTCTATCATAATATTAGTTTCATAAACTAACTTCTTTACTCGCATCTGTCCATATTGTGGGAACTCTTGCTTATTTGACACTACACAAGACCGCTGGAGTAGCGGCCCTTGCACACTGTTCACTATATTCAGGCCATACAACCTGTCGCTTCCAAGGGACGTCCTAGCATTTACAAAATGATCAAAAGGATTTATGTCATAATTTTTCGACAAATTTTACGTTGACTGTCGACTACCTAACGCAACTCTCCATCTCTTTTTTTGTCATTAAAAAGAAATGACAAAGACCAAAAATTCATCATCATTATTATTAATGGAAGATTAAGGGCTTGAAAGTTGGGGGAAAAAATTGTTGGAACCAGTTGGCATGCAGTCTTCTCATAATCAAATTAGGAAGTGGGACATTGGGTGTTGTAGCTATTATGAGCTGAATGCAGGAAGGCCGTTTCAGTTTATTCACATTGATTATTAAGGATTTTGAGATGCTTTTCAGGCTTGCATTATTATAAAAGCTTTCTGTGGAAAGTTTAATATGCAAGTTCTGCTCAATTTTTTAACTGTAAGCACTTTTGAATGTTTCATTCAACCGTTTGTTGTCCTTGCGTTATTTGAAGTTAAATTACCATATGCAGCAAGTTCCCTTTTGTTTGTTCAAACAATATTATACCAACTATCTGGTCTAGATTTGTCTTCTTCCTCTTGTATGGGTGTTTAACTTGAAAAATGGTATGTAACTTTTAGTATTTGCTTATTATTTTCCTGTTGTGTGTTTTGTGTATGTTGAAGTTTTGACGACAAGTTGATGCGCCATGGAAAGCATTTTAAGGCAGGTCATCTTCATGTTTATGATGGATAATTTGATCGGGTGCTAGTCTCACTAAATTATATTCTAGGAATTTGGAAATATTTTATGCATTATGTAGTGTAGTTTCATTTTTGAGGATCTATTATGTGAATTTTGGCAGAAGTAATATATTTTGTGCTGTTTTACGCACGGAGTCTTTAGTTTAGTTTCACTTTTGGAATCTTCATTTTCCATTACTAACTCAGGGTTGCATTAATTAATATTTTTATCTCTATTGTTCAACATCAATTATTTTTTATTATCTATTGTTCAACATCAATTATTTTTTATTATCTATTGTTCAACATCAATTATTTTTTATTATCTATTGTTCAACATGAAAGTAAATTTTTATTAGATGTCATTTTACTTACAATTGAATGTATGCGGTTTTATTTATGATTTAAATTTGATTTATTTAGCAGGATGCCAGGAAGGATTTCTTTAGAGGTTATCGGGTATCGAGCCAACGAATCAGGATCCGAAGAAGAGAATTACAGAGCCGCCCTGACTTGAACAGTTTTGTACCTCGTTTCCTTTCTATTTTTAACTCTCTTTTACCGTCAGAGGTTGAAATAATTAAGCAAGAACAGTTGTTGCTCTGGCTGAGGAAGCTGGTAAAGAAAGAATGGCCGGATGCTGAACTCCATGTCTATGGTTCATGTGCTAATTCGTTTGGGGTTTCAAATAGTGACATTGATGTTTGTCTCGCAATAAAGGATCATGAGATAAGCAAGCTTGATATTCTATTGAAGTTGGCTGATATTTTAAAGTCTAGTAATCTCCAAAACGTTCAGGTAGGTAAGATTTGCGTTCTTTCATCTTTGATTGTTGATTGCTATAGTATTGCTTGTTTTTGTTGGTTCTAAGAAAACTTATTTCATCTTTGAGGAAGCTTCTTTGATATTCCTTTCAAATTTTCTCACTGTCCGCTTTTTAAATCTGACTCACTCTCACAAGTCTTGTGGCCTGTTATTGATGAATTTGTTTATTTGTTCTCAGAATTGCCTCTCCAATCTCTCACGTATGATGTCTTGCCTTTAAAAATTCAACCATTGTTTCATTTGTTTTTAATATTTCAGTATCTTGGTCTTTCTTAAGTGTTATGTGGTGAACTTTCAAATGATTGTTTTTATCATTTGCACAATAGCATTTCTTTCAATTTTGGTTTTTTCCCAATAATTGCAACGCACTGTTTAGTTTAGATCCAATACATAATTAATTGCATCTAACCTTTTGCGGGTCAGAACTTGCCCTAGAAGGAACTTTGGAGTGCCTGTTGAAGTTCTGAGTATATCCTTTTTTTGGGGGGGTTCTAGGACCAGCAGCCGTGAAAACTTTGAATATTAATACATACTTTTGTTTTTAGAATTAAAGCTTTGAATTAAAGGCAGGACACTGGGTATGAGGATAGACTTGGTGCAGCTTGAGAAAAATTGGCTGTAAATCTGTTTATCTATATATATACATACATACATATTTACATATATATTTACATCTGTGTGTGTATGTACATATAATATTAAAAAATGTATTTATATAGTGATATACATTCAAATGCACATCATAATACATCCATATGGACAGTTATTTATATTATAGTAAAATAAACATCCGTTGATGCTTCTGGACGGAGAAAACTTGTTCTGCATGCTGATACCTGTAAGTTGACAAAAAATGAGGTTTTGATTGTAGCAAATTATTGATGGCAAAATTCTTATAAGTTGTCTAATATATCATGATCGATCATGTTACCTAGTTGTTAGCTGAAACTTATTTGTATCATTTTGGATCTTGGTAGGTTATCTGAATCAGAAACGGCTAACTATTGTTTATTTAAAATTTAAATTGGATGCACCATAATTTGCATCCAACATGGTATTCTGTTGTTTACTAGAATATATTAGCGTTCTTATATGCGGAGCATGAATAAAATATCTATTTAGAAGTTGCTTTTGGTTTGGAGAATTCTAGCTTCTTTTCTTGCTTCATTGTCAGTTTATCACGGTCGCTTATTTTATTGTTTAATGAGGTTTTCATGTATATTTCAAGATATTTGTTTATTGGCCTTTATATCCCATTACATGCTTTACTTAATACTTCATTTTGCCTATGTTGGTTAATTTATTTCACCTTTTGCACTATGGTGACCTTTTTTTCATACCCTTTAACAGTTTACTCTGATTCTTATACGATTTGTTGGATGATAATAGGCACTTACCCGTGCTAGGGTTCCTATTGTAAAGATGATGGATCCTGCAACTGGAATTTCTTGTGATATCTGTGTAAACAATCTTCTAGCTGTTGTCAACACCAAGCTTCTTAACGATTATGCTCAAATTGATCAGAGATTAAGGCAGTTAGCTTTTATTGTGAAACATTGGGCCAAGTCTCGTCGGGTGAATGAAACATATCAAGGAACCCTTTCTAGCTATGCGTGAGTTGCAGTAGACTTATATTTACCATTCATCTGAGCTATCTGTGCATTGGAAACGGTTTCTGTAAATACTAAAAAAAAAAAAAAAACTTTTACAGCTATGTGTTGATGTGCATCCATTTCTTACAAACACGGAAACCGGCTATTCTTCCTTGTTTGCAGGTATGAGTTTCTCTTCTAAATGCTCTCTTCCTCTGTGTGTTCTAAATAATGTCATGTTGCTCTAATTTAGCTGTCATTGCTTCTTATTGAACTGTTTTTAATCAGAAAGAGAAGAAAATTTTAATTATATTAGCTTTCAGTGTGGTTTTTATTGATGATTTTATTATGGGTGTACCTGCATAATATGAAGGTACACGGTGTAAACCTGAATCTGTTTCTTAGTTGTTTTTATGGGATTTTGATATAAGTTTCAAGAATAATTGTCTTCTATGAGAGCGGGAGAGAACTGTTCAATTTTGCTGAACTTTGTAATGTCCTCAGCAATTTAGCTGAGCCTAGATTGGATTATGTTGATTTAACAATTTCATCTGAAGTTCCAATTCTATCGTCATTCTATGAGGCACATATAGAAATCCATCTTCCAATCCTTTTTGGAATTTCCGACCACATGCTCATTAGAGATTTAGTCTCGCTTGTTATTTGTATCGTCTGACCCCCTACAGTTGTTTCAGATATTCTGTAAAAGCTTTCTTTGCACGTGCATACAAAGGTTTCCATTTTGGGTTGTTTGGCTGAGCTTAGCTGTTTAAGGTTTTCATCTTACAGCTCAAGAATCTGAAATCATCTCCAAGATTTAAGGGTGTGGGGAAAAAAAGAAAAATAAAAAAAAACATCCAATAATTTGAACCAAATGGCTAAAAGTTTGTTTGGGGCAGCTACAGTTTATTAATAACTGCTGCACAACAATCATGCGTAGGAAGCTGCTTACGCGAAGTTCTTATGGATAAGATATCTGTCTCGTACATTTTTCTTGTATGAAAACAAGTTGTCTTATAGCAGATTTACGAACAAATGACAATTTTGTCTCTATATTGTAATGGTGATTGCAACATAACTGCTCTTACTAGTACATTCCATACTTGAAAGGAAATATCCAGTGCAGAACAATACAAAATAAAGATAAACATTTCACCAAACAACATGACTATCAAAATTAAGAAGATTATTATAATAACAATTAATAATATGATAACATTATTTTTAAATGCAGACGGTGTATGCTAAGCCGTTATCTAGGGAAACTCTTCATGCTCGATTACTCTCTGCGGTAGAATCTTCCAGCTCATGTGCCCATCTAAAATATTCACAGTTTTCTGTGATTCTTTTTGGACACCTGTAACTGTCTCCCGTAGCTGTGGCTGTCGCGAAGTAAGCGGGGAATATTATAGTCTGCAGTAGCAATGCAATTCTCTGAAAGTACCAGAAATCTTTGAGCTCATCTTTTCTGAAGGCTTAAAAACATATACCCTTAGATATAACACTAGTAAAATTTAATAATAAAAGTAATTAATTGAAGTTTTATACAACTGTGAAGTTTTGGAGAACTCAGTATATAAATCAATGCATCTGCCACTACAATAAAGACAATAGACATCATAAAAAGGGGTTCTTGATTCCCTTTAACCCACATAATACCAAGTTCGTGTGTGTCAGATTTGCATATCACCAAATAAAGACCATCCAGAAGAACCTAAAAAAACATAGCACTGAAAAAAGAGAGGAACTCTTCATTATAATTTCACATGTGACGCCAAATAGCGACATATAGGCCATCATAAGAGCCCATGAGGTTAAACGTGTAATCGTAGACTTTCAAAACACACAAAAAAACGTGCAATATTTAAGATACATACATTACCCGCGGTTACCTCATCGACCATCCAAGTGGGAGAAAAACATATGTAAAAGGAAAAGAAGTACATGTCACTTGCATAAAAAACTGATACAATAATATCAAATGCATAAGAAACAGGAATATACATGCTTGCAATAAAGACAGATAACAATGAATGTTTTTAACAAACATTGCAATAAGCAGAAATAAAAATTAACGTTCCCTCTAATGAACTTCTAACTATAACATCCTTAATTCGTTCTCTCAACTCTATTATCTCGCTTGCACCTTCTCCATCTTGAGTGCAAGTCCCGAGCACATTATTTTTAGCCTGTGACAAAAACTGTTCAATACGAAATTCATACGCCTCAGCAGTGACATGTGAATAATTCTTATCTGTCTTATAGAAATTAATGTCGTTGCAGAAATGATATCGCCGAATATAATTGTGGAGTCATCGTGACAATCACAATCTGCACTTGTTTGAGAAACAGATAAGTTGACATATCACGAAGTATAACCAATTTTTTCGTCCAAACTCCAAATATCCTCTCAATGACACTGTGTAAAGAAGAGTGTTTATTGTTGAACATTTCTCATGCTCTACATGCATTGCTGGCTCTCTCAGAGTCAGGTATGTGGTATCTCGTATCAGGATAGAGCTTCAGATACCCTTGTTGTAACATATACCCACAATCTACCAAATAATATTTACCTGATGTGAAGAGAATGATTAGTGTTAGAAGTAAAAAAAAATGCTGACTGTCATTTGTATTGCGCTCCCAACCGGTCATGATAAAAGTGAATCACATATTAAAGTTACATACAATCATGACATTCTACGTCAGTGATTCACAATGGTCAGTGAATGTGATCTTATTATTATTTGGAATACACACATCAATGTGTGTTCCATTGATTGCTCCAATACAAGTTAAAAAAATAAAAAGGGTAATTTAATTACTATATTTATTTGAAAATTTAATGTAATAAATAAGAGAAATGACCTGAAAATATGACATATATCGTGCATCATGCAAAATCTCTATGGGGATCTGTTTGAATGTAGGATTTGTTGGTTTTATGATTAATGATAACTTAAAAGTGCATTTAGCCCTTAAGAAAATCTACAAATTGTTTCAGAAGAGTGCTTGTATTACTCCTTAACTCATCGCATTGATTCATTCTGTGATAATATGTAGAGGGTTATTGCTAACACCTTCCGTAAAGTCGTCCTGGTGGAGTCATAAAGTCCATGATTTCTGTGTAGTTCCTCCAACAGATCGATCAATACTGTTGGTGTCATGTGAAATATATTGATGAATCTTCTGAGTGGCTGACAAACAACTCCCCAACCCATTTGTCACCAACATACGAGGATGTCATGCAATGAGAGTGCTCTATGTACAAGTTATAAGATACTCAAACACACTGCAATTGCAACTCTCATTCCACATCTTTCTCTATTTGTTTCTAGATAATTTGGTGTTTAAGTAACTAAACACATAAGTATCAACAAATTGCTACAATCATATAATGTTATGAACAAAATCAACTTCAAAATAAAATTAGAGAAGTAAATAGAAAACATTGAAAAATAAAATTGCAAATCTTAACATCGTCTGAATGAAATAAAGTAAAAAATCAAAATCAAATAAAAATGTCCAGTCCAGCGATAAATGTAAAATGTCACACGAGGAGAAAAAATCAAGTGTCCCTCAAGTGTCATTGTTAGCATGAAAATAACGTAAATAATGTATCATATGGTCAACGGTCGTCGTCATGAAAAACTATCTTCAAGTCTTAAAGAAATTTTATAGAGAACCGATACAATACGTTCTCATAAATATCTGGAGTTGCCTCCAAAATTCGTGACCTGTTGACAAAAATTGCTTATGATGGGTCAGGGTTCATCGGTGTATGAAGCCAACAAATGTGAAATCTGACGTCTAATAAAAGCAGCTCACTTTTCTCTTTTTCCCAACCCGGGGACGCTTTGACGGGCTAGTGGATTCAACTTCATAGAGGTTCGGGTTGCGACCTTCATTAGAATCATCTATTTGTTCTGCAGCCATGTTTTCAGCGATACCACTGAACCTCGCCTCACTAGATGCACATGCAGTATTATTCGTTTCCACAACACTACCAAACATATGATTTAACTTCTCTTACAGCTCAGAATTGATGCCACTATATTAAAATTTTTTTTTCGCAGTTAACACCATCTACAAAGTGATAACTCATGCTGATGCATTTGAGACAAAAAATGAAAAATTAACAAAAATAGTTGTTGTTTCAAAAATGCTCACTTCCAATCTCTCTGCCCACCACTTCTCTGAAGTATCAATTATTTGCTTTATCGGATCTCAACCCAAGCCCGTGGATCCCCGCTTTAATTCTTTCTAGTTTTTTCAATCATTTTTAAGTTAAATCCCATTTGTTTTTTAAATGTATCTTTTCATACTCACTGTCCATACTGTCTTTGAAATTTTTAATAATATTTTGCCAGCCCTTCTTATTGAAATAGGTTGTCGGCCTATTTTCTAATTTGCCCTCTTTCAGGTAAAGGTCGTAAAATATTATTTTTGTATCTATAATCCTAGACTTTTGGGTCTTAACCATTGTGTATACTAGTACGAAAAAAATTAATCAACATAAATATCTGTCATAAAAAAATATTTAACACATCTCAGAGAAAAATAAGAATGTCACAATAGAATTACCACTGCTCCTTCAACTACCTGCACAACACCTCTACGTCACCCACTACACACACCACGCCACCACCGCCACCTTCACACATCACACATCACACATCACACATCACAATGCCACCACCACCACCACCACCACCACAATACCACCACTAACACCTCAACACACCAGCACACCCACACACCAACAATATAAAGAACACCTCAACCAAAATTCATGCAGAAATATGAACCAAATTTCATGCAACAACATCAAATAATTCGAGCAACACTTGCATATCCACTACCACCATCTATGTTTCCAATTTGCATATGCAAACATCACCACCATCAAATTGCATATGCAAACATTTCTATTGCCTTTTTACTTGCATTTCCAACCACCACCATGTATGTTCCAATTCACATATGAAAACACCACCACTAAACGAACCATTGCACATAATCAAAACCATCAACAAGATGCAACATAAAGAAGCAAAATGACCTACTGAGCATATCATACCGAAAACCACCAAACCGAAAAACCAACATCCATTGCAAAACAGACGAATGCTAAGAGCTGAGAGAAAACCACCAAACGGTTCATTGCACGTAAACAATTGCAAAATCAAAACCACCTTGTAGATATGGCAACTTTTTCACTTGCATTTTGAATCACCACCATCTCTATTACGATTCGCATATGCAAACATCGCCATAAAACCAACCATTGTGCATAGCCAAACCATCAATAATATGCATTAAAAAGAAGCAAAAATTTCTATCAAGCATGTCACATCAACATCAAACCGAAAAGCAGAGGGCCAAAACCACTAAATTGTAAAATAAAAACCCAACACAATTGAATCATTGCACCCAATTACAAAATCAAGAATCAACTAGTTGATAACATAGGGAATACCGGAACAGTGGAGAGAGGAAGAAAAGAAACCACCACACAGAGTGTACTATGCGCAAAACCACCAAACCGAGCCAAACAAAAGAGAGGAGAGGTATAGGGAGATTAGAAAACTCACTTGAACAACTAATTGAAACCAAAGAAGTGGAATCATCGCACGGAGCGCGGATTGCGCAGAACCACCAAATTGAACCGGAGAAAAGGGAGAGAAGAGTGGAAGCTCACCGCAATAGCCACCCAAAATCATCGAAAGGCAACTAGAAACATGAGCTAGCCACCGGAGACACGGAATCGATGGGCTCGAGAGGAGATTTTTAGGGAAGGAAAGAGGGCGGCGAAGGAAAAATAACAGCGAGGAAATCCTGACCGCGGGGATGAACCCCGACTCGCATGTTGCATAAAATCAATCAGACCGCGGCCATGCCGCTGTTAACAAACACCACAAATTGCGGTATGAAACCGCATCATAGGGGAACCCCCCCAAAATAGGTTGTAAATCGATTGATTGGGTTTGTGGTTTGGTTAAGTCGATATTTTGTCTAAATTGGCTTATGTTGTTTATTATAGGTTTGAATCCAATAGAAATCAAATAAACTAAACCAATTTGATCAATCATAATATACATGATTATAATTTTAGTTGTAATTTTAATTATCGATGTCATTTAATTAATTCTGGTGGAATCACACTACTGTGATTTACCTTTCTGAAACCTCTTGATGCTTTAATATCTATCAAATTTGAACAAACTAATGAACCAACTCAAATTGAACCATTAAAAACCTTTTAAAATCAAAGGTGACCAAATTAAACCCAATAAAAAAAAGGAAACTAATGGGACCAACCAGGAGGTGGGTTATGAGGATTTGAGGAGAGCTGGGAGTCTTGATTATGATGATAGTTAGGATAGAAGAGTTAGGGTGTGTTTGGGCAGCGGAGCAAACCGCACTTTGTGACCTTCGTCAAAACAGTGTTTTGCTTCCTTTGTGACCTTCGCCAAAATAGTGTTTTTCTGATTTTTCAGGGTCTATTTGGTGCACCTGCAGCTGTTTGAAGAATCAATTGTGAAGCTTCTGCAGAAAAACCTATTTTTCAAAAAACTACTATGACTATTAGAAATTTATTTTATTTTCAAAAAATCAGAACGTAGCTTTCTGACAGACACCACACTTTAATAGCGCAGGTTAAAAAAAATAACTTTTTACCATAAAAATTTCTAAAAAACAGCAATAAAGCTGCGCCTCAAACATAATTGTGATGACGGTCTGAAAAGTAAAGCAAACAGAAAGCTGCCTCAAATAGACCATCAAAAACTATGGTGAGAAGTTCTATTTTGCAATTTGACTTGACTAAGTGTGATGGCTGCCAAAAATGTGTGGTTTGACTTTTTGAAAATAAGATAAATTTTTAATTTTATAACCACCTTAACTTTTTGAACAACAATTTCTTTTAAAACAGCTTCACAACTGCAATTGCCCTAAATGGACCTTTAGTGAGATATTTGTCCTCCAAGTCTTCTAGTTGGAGTTGTGCCTTGGGTCTAAGGAGAATATTATCAAGTATTGCCTGATAAGCCTGCCTGTCTGCTCGCTTATGAAGATAGAAGATGTGTTGACCTCACTTTTGTCGAGGTTTAGTTTTCCTCCTAGGATTTAGGGTTCTAGCTTTAGGAGCTTCCCCGACGATCTTAGATTCTTAGCAATGCTCGAAGTCACCTCGTCACTCTTTTGGAATCCCGGACGAAATTCCGTACCTCTAGCTCATAGCAGGTTAGAATTGACGTTAGGAATCCAAATTGAGTTCCTATAGGACCACCGGACGCTAGGACGACCTATGCACATTCACTCGCACCATCGAGCACAAATTCCTCGAACCACGGCCTCGACGCTTTCAACCACCTCGCAGACGGATCGAGATTGAGCGTAACACGGGACGAACAACATCGAGTCGAATTTCAAAAATGCCGGATTTGATGCACTTTCAACGCGACCGTCGACGAGGTTGTCCGGACGACCTCGGATGACGAAACGGACTGCGCCGTTGCGTCCGGAATGTCGTTTGCGTCCGGAACGTCGTTTCTGCCTAAAATTGATATTTGATTTGCGACGATTGCCTGCCGGAGCGGAAATTGTGATTTTTTGGGCTTGATTTTAATAAAATTAATAATAATATATATTTTTAAACCTATTTAATCTATCCTAAGCCCTAATCCCTATCCGTTCGATCGGCCTGTTGTCTCTCTCGCTCGTTCGATGGGGGCTCCCGTTCCCTGCTTCTCCCGCGCTCGAGCGTGCCTCTTCCTTGTAGCCGTTGCCCTCTCGAGCCACGCGTGGTTCTCCCCATATCTTCTTGAGTGTTATCCTGCTCGAGGGTCACCTCGCGTGATCTCCTGCTCGACTCCTGCTTCTGCTGTCGAGCTTCGGCCCCTAGCTGCGACACTTTGTCGCCATCTTCCTGCCATTCCCCACTTGCGCCCGACTCTACAGGTAAGGAGCGGCCCTCTTCTCCCTCCTCTGCCTATAAAAGCCCCGTTTTTGAATGAATTTAGGGTTGGTTGGTTGGTTGCCTGCTTCCTCTTGAGAAATTGGTGTTGGAGTGGAGCTTGGTTGTCTTTGCTGTTTCTTGTGTGCTCTACACTACCTGGTATGCCTCTTCCCCCCTTCTCCTTTTCGGTTTGGCCTGATGTGGCCTGCGGCTTTGGCGTGTTATGGAATCATTTCTAACCTAATTAGTTGGAATATTTGTTGCTTTTCTCTTCTTGTTAGCAGCCTATAACTTACTGTTATGGTTTATTTTGGGCTTGAAGCATGTTGGGATTGAAAATGTGAGCCTATTCTAAAAAAGATATAGGTTTGGTTATTTGCTTAAAATGTGGAAATAGGGCATGGCATTGGCTCCTCTCTCTTTTATATTATTTGAGCATGGAGGATGTGTTTAAGACAAAGTATTAGCCTTCTTTTAGCATGTTGGGGCATGCATTCTAAGCCCCCTTTTTCTTACTTTCTCTCCAGCATAAACTATAGAAGAATTTATTTGGCTTTGTGACACACATGTGTGGGGGCTTGGCTTTGCTCCTTATGGCTTTCTTTATCAAAACGGCATGCAGGAGAAATTTTTAATCTTGAGGAGCCTCATGTATGCCCTCATGTTAAACACATGGTACCTCTATATGTTGATGTATGAAATGTTTGGAGGTGTTTTGCTTTAGCTTCATGCTTAACTTGGTGGCCTGGATTTATTTTCTTTACATTGGGGTGGATTTTGGGGTTTTGTGAAACCTCATTTAGCTCACCTTAGCCTTACCCGAGGACTGGTTTTTTTTTATGTTCTAGCTGCTCCTCTGCACCTGTTTAGGAGCCCTTTTATTTCTCTGTTTTATTCATGTGAAGGTTGCTCCTTTGTACTTGTTTGGGAGCCTTTTACTTCTCTCGTTTTAAATGGATATTGGTCGCTCCTTTGCACTTGATATGGGGGCTCGGTTTTGTGTTTCTCTTGCTCTTGCGATCGCTCCCTTTGCACTTGATATGGGGGCTCGGTTTTGTGTTTTGCCGCTCTTGCGTACTGCTCCCTTTGCACTTGATACGGGGACTCGGTTTTGGTTCCTGCTGTTCCTGCAGTCTCCCCCGGTGCAGCCTTTGAACGGCTCGGGTATGGGTCTCTCCTGGGCTCGGGTTTGTGCTTTGCTTAAGCCATAGGTGGGTTGAATTCTTTGGTTACCTGGTGAATTCATTCTCATACACTTGTGATGAATTGAGAGTAATGTGGAAGGCTTGTTGTGGCTTGGCCGTGGGCCTCATTGTGGTGATTTGGATGCGGAGGTTTCTTGCCTCTTGCTATCCCTTTGTTATAGCTTGGTCGTGAGCCTTCTCTCCTGTTTGTGGCCTTGGCCGAGAGCCTTGGTGGGGTGATTGATGTGGTGATGGTCTTGCTCCTTGCTATTCTTGCATATGAGGTTGATTGAAATGATTTGAGGATACCTCTTAATTCACTTGTGAGAAGAAATTTAATACCATATTTGGGATGTTTCATTTGATAGAATTGGAACTGATTTGGTGGTTTGTGGCTTGTCCATTCACCTTCTTATGTATTGGAAGTTTACTGATTCTTCTACTGCTATAGCTTGAGTCCCGAGCCCGTAGGTGAACCTCATCGGGGAGTCCGTATTTCGGGAATCGAAAATTAATGCGGGTACTTGGAGTTCGAAGGAATCCGGGCGGTGGTCCGAGTCAGGGCTTAGTCGAGTATCTTTATGTATGTTTTTCATGCTTTTACATTGTTGTTTGGGGAGAGGGTGTGTTCGCTGGGGTCTGAGTCCTCATCCTCTCCGAGAGCGCCGACGTGCCTTAGGTCCTTTTATAGGTTGTGTAAGGACGGTCGGGAGTTCGGGATGACTTACTTGTTTTGATCATTATCGGAAATCGGTTCACCTCTTTTTACGAGGATCGTGTTAGGTGGACTGCTTTCCCCTCTTTCATTCCTTGTTCCCTCGTCTCTTGATTTTCTGCTCGTTTTCGCTCAATGTCCGCACCTACGGGGGACGTGTGGGTGTGCACATATAACCCGCTCGGGTTATATGTGATGCCATCAACAAGTCTGTAAGTGCGGTGGGACACTAATATCATCGCATAGGGAAGGTTACGAGAGAATTATAGAACGACGTCGCCCGACTCGCAGGCTGCAGAGAGTAGAGCGAGGAATCACGGCACCATTCGCCCGTTCTTGCGGTTTCTATCGCCCTCGGGTTTCTACTCGCCGATCGTCTAAATATGTTAGTAGTCCCAGTCACTATTAGTGTAGATCAACGCATGTGATTAAAATATTTCAAAACAAAATACATACATTTGAAAAATATAAAATTACTCCATCACAACACGTACTTACTTACTCTACGAGCTTTTATTCGCATGCAAACCTAAAATGAAATGTGTGAAAATTTACAAAAATCCACGGTCGGCTACTCGAGTCGGGTTAGGGCTGCCTTCTGCAGAGAGTCGGTCTAGTGGTCAGCACCTAAGGTGGGACATATAGCACAGCTTTGAGTTCTTAACACCACCGTGCTTACGGTTTTTTTTTTCAGATGCCCCATGGCTTCCTTACGGTTCGCCGCGAGTTTAGCGAGACATCTGTGAGTTTCTTCTTTCGGTATTTTGTGGTTTTCACTACGACTTTGTTTTGTTTTCGTTCGTGATTTTATTCGAAGTCTTCCACGGAAGCCCTTTTCTTTCCTTTCTCGATTTTCTTTGTTTTCTTTTACGATTTTATTTGTTCTCCTGTCGTCTTTCTTTCCGATTTACCGCCGGTTTGCATACTCCGTTTTTCTTGCACGTACGATAGTACCCCTACTCACTTAGGTCTTTCCTACTACGTTTAGTCTTGCTCTTTTCTTGCACTAATGCCTTTTCTGCATGAAAACAATAAACAGGTAACGATACACCGCGGGTAATCATCGCCTACGATACACTTGCAGCATTTTTCTACTTCTTTTCTTTACTGCGTAGCATGTTTTACTTTTCTAAGACTACGCTCCTCGCTAAGATATAGCATGTTTTACTTTTTCAGCAGTACACTCCTACTTAACAAGCATAACTCGCTTGTGATACTTGCTTCCGTTGTTCATTATAAGCATATTCCGCTTGTTTTGCATGCTTCCTTTCTATCTGCTACTCACCGTCACATTGCACACGCTCACTCTTGCAATAAAAGTGATAATAAAAATGAAATAAAACGATTTGCATGTCCACTTTAACCTAAACTTTAAACCTAAGCTGCGATCTCGCTACTACGTGGAGCTTGGAGCACGGTGGGCAGCACGGCCATCTTCTTTAGCAAAACACATGTCGACATCAGCAAAACCATTCTTTAGTTTAAATAACAAGCCATGGGACTTCGAGGTAATCCGCTTAGCGTGCGCATAAATCCTCACTGTTCTTTTAGCGCTCGCATAGCCTTGTTGTGCGATATAAGCCCTAACTCGCTTAAGATTCCGAGGTCGTCGTCCGATACGACGTAAATCCTCTTATCTTCCAGGTTATTTGCATAATCACGTGATTATGTAAATGTAATTCCTATAATTAATTGGCAGGATTGAAACTAAATAAATTCATTTTTTTCAAAATTTAAAGCCCAACCATAGGATAGTCTGGGACGTCATCGAGGTTCTCCTCGAGATCCGTGACATCTCCTACCTCTCTTTCTTCGATTCCGAAATAAGCTGTTCCACATCTGCGCCATTCACCTATCGGATTTCCTATTACTACACTTCGTCGAAAACCCTACCCTTCGATTTCATGAAGACGAAACCCCCGATCTAAATCGAGAGTTCTCGGGTGATTTCGGTCATTTGAGGGGTAATCGACTATGAGAGCTCATCTATAGGGAGCTTTAAAGACACGAGATAATATAAACGCTTATTTAATTCTTTTGTATTAAATAGGGGAATTTGTCGGTCGCATAAAGCGTTCGCGACCAGGAACGGATGTCATGAATTTCGTGGTTTATTTGATCAAGCGATATTGTCAAGTAGGGTGTCTATTCTTCGGAATAGATGCGTTACTCGTGATATTACACTCGTTCATTCAAACTGCTAAACGAATGAGATCCGTCCATTCTCATTCTCATATTTTAAAATTAAAAATTTTACTTTCAAAAATCAATATATATATATATATATATATATATATATATATATATATATATATATATATATATATATATATATATATTAAATGAAATCTCAAAGACACGCATTTCAGCGGCCGACAAGATGATAACAATTGTTGCAAATAGAGGTCATTCTTGTTGGCTAGAAGACTTAGGGACTTGGATGGATGGAGTGGAAAAGGGTTTCCCAGCTAGCTTTATATGGTGACTATGTAATCGTCACTGAAGGAACATATTGATGAGATTTACAATTGGCTAGACAGTGCTTTGGAAATGTGGATGTTCATGCTAACAAGATGGTTAATAATGCTGTGTCAAGGCTCGATGAGAATGCATTCTAGTTGGATTACATCAAGTCAACTTTATGTCCATGCATCTCTCACATTGGACCTCTAGACGCAAGTGCAGGTGGAGAACGTGGAGATGATGTTGATGGCTCTAGCATAGATTGACCATCCAGCACACAATAGTGCAGGGTCCCTTTGAACTATTCTGCTTGGCGTGTGGGTTATTTTAAATAACTTGCAAAATATTTAAGAGTTATGAATAATTTATTAATTGTTTAGCAATATTGTTAGAAAATATCCAAATGCAAAAATAGATATCAATATGATATAAGTTCCACTTGAGAATGCTATAAATTACACATAATTGGTATCACTTTATTTTACCAAGCCTACATATTTGTAAACTAGATCATTCCTAATAGTTTGCCAGTAATCTAACATTCCTTTTTTTTTCTGGGTAGCTAATGAATGAAAGCACCGATAGAGCCTTGGCTCAAGCAGCATGCTTTTTTATAATCTAGAGGTGTCAAGCTTTAGTCTTGGTAGACGTAACTACGATGAATCTTTCCCATTTCATAGAAAATTAATATTTGTAATGTCATATGCCCACCTTCTTATCTGTATAGCTAATGAGTGAAAATACTTGCCTTATATTTGTACTAGCTTTGACTCAGTCTAAGAAAAATATGGGATATATTTTTATTCTTTTTTGGAAGATTTACATACATACCACTCACTTTCTATATATTTACATATTTAACCCCTGTGCTTCAATTTTTATATATGGCTAGTAGGAAGTTCAAGAGAATAATTTTTTTATGCAAAAAATTTTACTTCTGGTGATATTTATTATATAAATTAGAAACTAAAGATGGTCAAAAGATATATGTATAAACTATCTAATATAGAGATAATAAAAATAAAGATTAATTCAAATAAAGTCTATTAAGGATAAAAATCAAAATTTGTTTTTCTTAGATAATTATATTTAAATTAGATGTGTGAGATATTTTTATAGACTTTTCAATGAATATGATTGAGTTTAGTGATCTTAATATCATAAATAATAATTTTTTTTTTTATTACTGCGCTAGTAAAACGAAAGTTGAGGATGTTTTTAAAAAATGAGTAGTGGAAAAGCACTACGACGTGATATTCTAATAGAAATGTGAAAATGTTTTCGAGATATTTGAAATTTGTTGGCTTGTTAAACTTTTAAATATTATTTTTAAAATTAAAAAGATGTCTAATGAGAGAAGAAAGAATTTATTGGTTCCTATTTTTAAGAATAAAGGAAATTCATGAAAGTGTGCAAATTATATAAGAATTATGTTAATGTTTCATATATTAAAGTTATGTGTGGGAGTAACTTAACATAGGTTACGACATGATATAAAAGTTTCTCAAAATCAATTTATATTCATGACGGACAAGTCTACTATGAAAACTATACATTTATTGAAAGGTTTGATGGAGAAGTACATAAAGAGTAAGAGGATCTACATATGATTTTTGTTGATCTAGAAAAATTTATGATAAGGTTCAAGGAGAAGTATCTTGGATAGTTGTAGGAAGTAAAGATGTTGATATTGATTATTTAATTCATTAATAATATGTATATTAGAACATTTCCTTGTGTTCAAAGCAAGGAGGATTGACCAAGTATTTTTCTATTTCAGTTAGATTACTTTAGGGACTGACTTTAAGCCCATATCTTTTTTCTTTATTATGGATGTTCTTATTGGACATTTTTAGGAGGATATATGTTGGGGTATGTTTTTTCGCTAATGATATCTTTTTGTGGATATGACTAGATAGAGTTTAGGAAATACTTGAATTATGGAGGTCAATTTTAGAGTATAAAGGCTTTCGTTTGATCAGATCTAAAACTGAATCCATGGAATGTGATTTTAGTATTAGTTGATTTAATGGCACAGTTGTAACAATTGGTAATCAAGTCATTAAAAAGGAGTGAATATTTTATATATCTCGTGTCTATTGTTTAAAGTGATGGTGATATAGATGGGGATGTTATTAGTAGAATTCAAGCTGGATGGTTGAAGTAGAGGACTACACTGAGCCTAATGTGTTATATAAAATACCGCATAAGCTTAAAAGTTATACAATGATGATGCGACCTGCAATACTTTATGGCATAAAATGTTAGCCTGTAAAAGAGAAGCACAAAATTAGGTGTTGCTGAGATGAGAATGCTTAGGTGGATGAGTGATTTTACATTTAGAGGCAAAATGTGAAACAAATATATTCGTGAAAGAGTTTGAGTAGCTCCAATGGCAGGCAAGATGAGAGAGAATCTCCTTAGATAGTTTGGTCACATTAAACATCAACCATTTAATGACCCTGTTAGGAGAGTAGATGTTTTTGATTTGACTTATGCTAAGAAGGGTGGAGGTGCTACGAGGGTGTCTAGCCTAAGGTTAAATTTGTCTTTTGTACACCTAAGGACAATTTAGTCTTTTATTATTATTATTGTTGGGTATAAATAAGCTTGTTATGTCTAGGGTTAGTTTTAATGCATAAGATTGAGTTGTGAGTCTTAGGTTTAGGCCTTGGGAGAGATTTCCTACCACTTGAATTGTAGGAGTTGGGAGAGATCGCCTACCTCTCGAATTGTAGGTGTTTTATCTTTTGTATTTGTGTAGGTTATTTGGATTATTGAAGAAAATATTTGCGTTTGCCATAATTTTCTGTGGAAAGACGTGCCAATTTCTGCCTAAGTTCATAACAAATTGGTATTAGAGCCTAACCCTATATCCAGTAGCCTCAACCTCCTCATTCCAAGCAGCCAGCCTCCCCCTGCTGCTTTTGTCACTGATTTGCAGCTTACTTGTGCCAAAATCAGAGCTGATCTGCAGCTTACTTGTAGCAGAAAGGATTCTCCTTGTAAAATCGCTGATCTGCCTTTGATCTGCAACTTCTTTGTTGCTGATCTGCATCTTATTTGTGCCAAAATAAGCACTTATCTGTAGCTTACCTGTAGCAGAAATGAGTCTCCTTGTAACGTCACTGATCTGCCGCAGGTTTACTACTTCCTCTACCGCCGATTTATTATTTAATCTGCTGCTGATCTATAGCTTTCCTGTTACTATTTAGATCGATGACGGGCATACATTCTCTTGATATAGACCCACGAATCAATTGATGGGATTTCAACATGCTGGTGTTTTCGTGCTTTCTGATCAAAATTTTTTCGGAGTGATGGCAGCAAAAAAAGTGGATGATTTAGAGAAAAAAATTGGAGAAAGAGATAGTCAAATCACATTTGGGATGGAAGAAAGGTTCGCCACCATAAATGATAGATTTTCTTCAATAGAAAACTGAATGGAAGATTGATTTATGAGCATGTGGAAAATTTGAGAGATGCTGAAGAGGCTCATGTAATCCAAAAACCGGTTGGCAACTCAATTTACAAACCTTAACCAAAAATTGATTGGAGAATACGTGGCAAAATCTAAAGAAAAATAGATCGAATGTGAGGAACAGGAGGAGAAAAACATTCATCATCAAGAACCTTCTCTCAGGGCTCCGATTAGGTGCAGATTAGAGATTTCTTTGGAGGCGGTTGGGTCAAAACATGGAGAAGGGATTATGCCAGAGGTTTGGAGGAGCACGAAGAAGAAGGGAGAGAAGCAGGGAGGGGATATGGCTACAATTAAAGGAAGGAGTTGTTCCCTCGATACATGAAGAGAAACAATGGAGGAAGAGGAAGTTGAGGTGGAGACGTTATAGTTAGGAAGTTGAAGATGTCGATCTTCGAGGGGGAAGACGCACATGGTGGGTGTACCAAGTAGAGCATTACTTCGCGGTGAATGGGTTAGATGAGGAGGAGAAACTCATGGTGGCAGGATTATGTTTGGAAGGGAAAGCCTTAGCCTGGTTTTTGTGGAAGGAGGCTAGATACCCAATTCATGTGTATGATGAATTTAAGGATTGTCTGTTGGAACATTTTCGAGCAATTCGGGAATGAGACCTATATGAGCAATTCTATGCCTTGACTCAAGAGGGGACGGCTAAGAAATATAGAGAGAGATTTGAACTACTGTCGGGACAAATGTGGGGGGATTTCTGAAGCATAATTGAAGGGGAATTTCATGAATTGCTTAGAGCCTGACATACGGGCAGCACTCTGATTACTAAGATTGCGGGGATTGAGGGATATGATAGAGCTAGCCCAACTTGTGGAGGATAAGACCCAAATGAAGAAAGTCAGCATGAGCAGCACAAATGAAGCGTCCTACAGAACTGTTGCAACCACGATGCCAAAAGTTCAAACAGTAGAAGTCCAAAGGGAGGTTGCACGGGACAAATAGTGGAGCCAGGAACAATACTCAAGCGCCTTATAGAGATAAAGATTCGGGAGAATCAAACCAACGAGTTATATTTTCGTTGTGATGAGAAGTTTATCCCAGGACATTGTTGTAATGATCGAAGACTACAAGTTCTCATAGTACAGGATAAAGAGGCAGGGAATGAAAAAATTGAGACAACTGTGAGGGAAGAGGGGGCACTCTCATTTTTTACCTCCTTGAGAACAAGGTTTCTTTTGGGAGTGGAGTATTGCTACGAGGGTGCCTAGCCTAAGGGCAAATTTTTCTTTTGTACGCCTACGGGTAATTTAGTCTTTATTATTATTTTTGTTGAGTATAAATAGACTTGTTATGTCTAGGGTTAGATTTCATGCATGAGATTGGGTTGTGAGTCTTAAGTTTATGTCTTGGGAGAGATTTCCTGCCTCTCGAATTGTAGGTGTTTATCTTTTGTATTTGTGTAAGTTGTTTCGATTATTGAAGAAAATATACGTGTTTGTTATCATTTTCTGTGGAAAGATGTGTCGATTTGTGCCCCAGATCATAACATAGACCTAAAAGACTTGGGTTTGTTGTATAAAAATGATCTATATTTATTAGAATTAAAAGAAAATATGACACTCAGTAAGACGCAATGAAGAAAAAAATGATTCATGTAGCAGACCTCACTTTGTGGGACAATTTCTTGTTGTTGCCGTCTTATGCATGAAAAGGTGTATTTTACTTTTTAAAAGTAAAAAATAATTCTATTTTATGATATGAAAGATTTGGGTGGTATAAATATAAACAATAAAGTTTGAGTGATAGGTATGTAAATGCATAGGAATTGGGTGGCATGCATGTAAATTCCCTTAATTTTTTTAAAAAGAAAGTAACTAACGAATGAAACTTGAAATATTATCACTTAATATTATTTTTAAATAATAAGTTAAAAGTTTTGCAAATTAAATGAAATAAATTTTGCTTGGAATGTCGAGTCAAATTAGATTGAAAAAACATCAAACAAGCAAAAAAATTGAGTCAAATAGTAAAAGAAAAAGAGTAGACATAAATGCAAAATAGAAATCATATGTGTTTGTTTCAATTTGTTCAGTGGTTCCAAGTAAATGGAGTCATCATCCTTTTGCAAAGCCATCTCATTGTCTCCCACGAGCCTATGAGTGAAGATTAGTAATTGTTAATGCATCATTCCAAGATTTTGTTAGCCAAGGAGGCGAAGCCATCTTTATGTGCGAAGAGGAGTCCTCTTTGAAGGGCTATTAAGAGGACTCGAGTAGATTTGGATGCGAAGAGAAGGCATCATCTCTCGTTTGCGAATCAAAGTGGAGATGAAGCTAGCCCAACCTGCAATGAATTGCCAGGAGGAACCAAGCGAGTGCGCGATTGTGGGAGTTATAGCGAACCTTATCATCCCAATGAAATAAAATATTAATGAATCAAAATAAATAAACTGTTGTTAATAATTGTTTTAAGCAATTAAATAGAGAAATAAATCGACATGTTTCTAGGACGTTTCTTGTGTTCTGATCCATCGATAGCGCAAATAACATGCCCTGTTTTGACATCTTGCTCCTTGCTATACTGTTAGTGTGGGGGTGCCACAATGATTAAATATCGTGTGCTATTAGCATGCATCAGATGGACCATCTCTAATGAGCAACATTTAATGTCCCAATTACCTCCAACTTGTGTATGGCCCACCTAAATGAGGTTTTTAATAGGTTGGCCTGGAACATCACCAATCCCAAAGGAAGGAGAGTTTTTGCTAGTTAGCAATTGGAGTGAGGGCCTCCTAACTGGGGAGGGTAGCAACAATGTTTAAAGAGTGGCTTCTAAGTGTTGTCCAATAATAAGTTTGATCAGGGCGAGGCTTGTTAAACTGGGGAGGGTAGCAACAATGTTTAAAGAGTGGCTTCTAAGTGTTGTCCAATAATAAGTTTGATCAGGGCGAGGCTTGTTATTAATGATTTTTATTCTCATTTTTTCATACATAAATTATGTATTCATGTAATTTCTTTGAATATTAATATATCTATATATATATTTTTGTTAATTTTATTTTTTATTTATGTTATTATTCTTGTCTTTTGAAACTGTTAGTTGGGTTAGGTTGAGCTTTATTTGAGTGGGTACAAGAATCATTCAAATGGTGTAATCAGAATTGAATTTTATCGAATAAAACATTGAAGCACCCTCTCATTGATTGAATATGTCATTAATCCGATAAAAAGGCTATTTGTTCTTCGTGTTCATCTTATTCAACTCCTTATAATTAATAAATAATCGAAAATTTGATAGACTTTGGGCCTGTTTGGTTCGATCATAATTGTCCAGACTTATACATTGTAATTATCATTGCCTGTGAAGCAATTATGGAAGCAATTATGGAAGTTACTATTGTCTGTTTGGTCATAATTGTGGAAAACAATTACTAAGCATTTTTCCGTAAAAATGACCTATTCGCCTCGTTTATTAAAACTGTTTGAAATTTTTGATTTATTTATATTATATATAGGTTTTGTAAATACAAGTTCTTTTTAAAATTTAACGTTTTAAGTATTGAAAATAATAAATATAAAATATATTTTGAAATGTTTAGCGAAAAAATTTTGATTATTTATATTAACGATTTACTTTAAAAAATATATATTTTCATATATATATATATATTTAATGTTACTCCATACCTATATAATTTAGTTACCTCATATATATATATATATATATATATATATATATATATATACATATATATTTATATATATATATATATATATATATATATATATATATATATATATACATGTATATATATTTAAATATATATTTAAAGCTTGAAACTAAAAATATTTACAATTGCAAATATATATTTAAAGGAAAATTTTCCCACGTTTTAAATATATATTTAAAGCTTGAAACTTAAAATATTTTTCAGAAATTAGTTAAAATTTTTTACAATTGCAAATGATTTGAAACAAAGAACACGAAGATAACGATTTCATATCCCAAAAAGTCATAAAGAAATTAGAGCTTGAGATAGCTCAACCTTAAGGCATAAAGAGATAGGAAATATAAGAGCAAAGATACCATAACCCATTCAGCCAAATCTTTATGTATTTTGCACCTCATCGCATTTGCATCAATAATCCGATGTTCTAATCGTGTGAGCTTGCAAGTCCAACTGACAGTAGTCCATATTGATTTTGTTGGACAACATCATTGCTCACAAAACACAATAAAGCTCATTTGTTTTCATATTTTTCCAAAATAAATAAGATTGCAAAATTAAAAGGATGGAATGAAAAGGATCCCCCCATACTTATGTGTGAAGTATTATCAAATTTCAATCGAAATAATTTTAATTTTCGTAACTTCAACGTATTGAATAACGAGTTAAGCATAGAAACATAGATAGAATGACAGCAATAGAATTGCAATCCTCGGTTAAAAATCCAGACGAAGCTTAAGCATAGAAACAGAGAAAATATGTCGAGAAAGCGGCAGGTCTAGAGAAGGGGGATCAGCAAAAATTGCTCATAATACTCAAAATACCTCGGCTGTGCAAGTAGATCGGCAAAAGTTGCTCAAATTTTACCTGAAATCGGCCGAGTCGAGTATAGATAGGGAAGAAGTAAGGCAACGGAGAAGCGTGAGATATCAACGAGCGGAAGGGAGGCGCGAGGGGTAGGGATGAGAAACGGCGCGTGAGGAAGGCTCGCGAACGAGGGTTTATTGCCGCTGCCCGCGTCGTACCCGCTTCCTCTCCGCTTCCGCCGCGCCGCTCTATCCAAACAGACGAAATTCGGCCGAAACCCCCGCGACGCAAAGCGACGCCCCGCGACGCCCTAAACAAACGGCCCCTTTATTACAACTAAAATAGGTGCTCTCCAAGGTGACATATAGTGCATATGAAACTTACATCTAATAATCTTGCAACTAAATTTTAAGCACTTGAAGCTTTGTAGCATTCATTAGATATGGTATTTTGAATATAAGTGTGGTTTGATTAAGTCAGTTGTAACAAACCCAACTTTACGATTCATAGGTAGCTATATTAGGTAGCATTGAAAATTTTCTATATACCTTTTTGCCATAGGCACGCTCACTGTGAACTTGAAACTCGGTTCATCATCCATTGGAAAAGTCAAGTTTGTCTTATATCCACTATTTATATAAAAAATATCATATAGTTTCTCATGCCCAACCTTAACAAAACAAAATTTATACTTGCCTTGTGATAAAACTATCACATTTGTTTAAATAATCAATGATAATAAAATGTATTGACAATCAATCCATTCAATAGATTTGATTGAAAATCTTTAATGAAAAAAATAATAATGCTAGAAGATAGATGCCTATCAGATATAATCACATCACAACAATCAATGCACGTGGGGCCTTTAGATTTTTCCCTACAAGAAGTGTAGTGGATATTTCAAAAGCTAAGGCTACATGCTCAATATATAGACACCCTAAATATAAGAGATGTAAAATAATGTGATATTTGAGTCAAATAATGTTGTAGTTAAATGGCCTAAATATTTTCTACATTTAGGGAGAGTTGAATAACCCATGATGCTATTACATTGACCAAACTGCTATCGAATTCCAAACTTTGACTTATACTAAGAAATCAATTCTTTCTTGCAGGTATAATATCCATAACAACTTGTTCTATTGTGATGAGAGAAATCCCTCACTTTGTGTCAAGCCTATGTATATTTAAAACAAGCATCGAGTGCCCTGTAAAATTAAACTTCAAATGAAAATCCAATATTATAGTGACAATTAAAACATAATACTCTTGCCTTTAAAAGAAAACACAATCTTTATTATAGGGGTCACTACTTTGTTTAGCACCACTCAACTTGTTTTTTTGATTTGTGCTTCTTATGTTTCAAAACCTAATTCACCAATCCAAACTGCTTATGTTTCAAACGTTTACCCTTTTTAGCATATTTCTCTTCTCATTCCCTTGAGACAGAATATGCTTCTTTTTTATTTTATTTTTTTATTAGTGACGTTCTCTCTGTCAGCTTAAAAAAATCAATGATCTTGAGATCATCCTCTATCGGGCCACTATTGCCAACAATTGGTGTACATACGTTGCCTACCTTGACAATTGAGCCTCACATTCTATCATCACGAGTTTTTAGCTTTTTAACTATCATGCTTGTTGGATTTTGTTTGTCTTTCAGGGTTATGTCAGATTCTTACTAACAAAATGAAAAGAGAAGTTGGTGAAGTGAACAGTAGTGAGAAAAATTAAGGAAAAAAAAAGGAAAAGTCCACTATCAACTCAGTGAAAAGTTGGTGAAGTGAACAGTAGTGAGAAAAATTAAGGAAAAAAAAGGAAAAGTCCACTATCAACTCAGTGAACAGTAAAATTGTAAATAAGAAGCCATGATAGCTAAGCTATGTAAAATAGCATAAAAATGGAGTGAAGATGACATCCGGTTTGGTTCTGCCCTATGACCTCATTTTATAGGCAAGGATTTTCGTTTTAGTGTTACAGGAATGACTACAGAATATTCTATACATATGAGAAAGTACGGAGAATAGTACGTGATGTATAGCCTAGGCAAGAACTTGCATTTGGACTGTTATTCAACCATCTAATTAGATAAGTCGCTAACTCTTGTAGTGATAGTCGTCAAGTGGCTTTCTGGGCTTGGGGGTACTATTTGAATTTAAGTTGTGCTAGCAAGTTTAAGGTTGTCTTTGGATGAGCTCTTCACGAGTTGAATGCATCCCCATACTTGATTGATGAGTCCAATTTGATTCTTGCGGGCAAAGGTCTCAAACCTGGCTTGGCAAGCTCTTTTGGGACATGGCTAGCAAGTCCAACTTTAGCTTGGCTTGTTGAGTCATCGTGGACTTGGTTGGCTAGCCCATTCTGAGCTTGGAAAGCGAGTCATCTTGGGACCCATCCAATGAGTTCATTTTGAGTTTGTCTTTTCCCTTTCGCATGGGCAAGTCCTCCCTTAGGATGCACAGTGTCTTGGGCAGAATTTTGAATGAAATTGCATATGAAATCCTCCACAACTTGCTTCTATATGATGGTTCCATGTCAATTAAATGTTGTACTTTTGTTGTTTTGTTAATAATATTTATCCCGTTCTATTGCACGTGCGTCAGGTGCTACTTTTTTTTTCTAGGTAATCTATACTTCATAATATTTTCATCATCCTTATTAGCCAATATTTTACCTCTAATTGATCTATCCTTCCCTTAAAAAATTTATGAGGTAACACATGTATAATAAGTACCACTCCCCACCCAAAGAAAGAATGTCGACACCAATGATTTCTAATACTTATGAATCTTTTCCACTAGTGCTTACTTGTAGAGCTTTGCTCTATATTATTGCACATTGCTTGCTCTATTTGTAGCACTCTCTTGTTGCCTGCCAACCATGTAGCAAGTTGGCGACCCGAAATGGTTCGAGCAACAGTACTTCAAATAGTTGCTTACAATCAAATTAAGCACATCTTAATCTTTACCAATAAGTAACCTTTTCTAAGACTAAGTTCACCCATAATCTTTATATAATCTTGTTGAATATCAAACTTTTACTTTGACATTTGCCTATTCAGTTGCACAAAATTTTACAAAAGTTTTGACATCATAATGATTAATTCGATTGATCATGGGAAATTGTATGCATTTAGATTAATAGCATGCTTGGTTTGGCGTTTCAGCCTCAGTTCCAAACCAAACTCATAAATGTGGCATTTGTTTGAGCGTTGGGTGGATAGCGTTCCGAACCGCGGTGCCAATTTTTATTAAACTGCGAACGTGCTATCTATCCCACATCCTGCATTCCATCTTTATTTTTTTTCCCTTATTTAACCAGAAGCCGAAAAGAAAGCCGCAACCTCCACTTCGCAAGAATGCCACATGGGTTGCAACCATCTTCACAACTCTAGCGCCCATAGGTAGAGATCTCGTAGTTTAATTTTTTATTAAACATCTAATTTTTATTAAACCATTTATGAAACAACGGTTTTTAAACAACAGTTTTGTCACAACAGCTTATGAACTGAGATCTCATATAGCCATAGCCATCCCAAACGTACTCTAAATATTTATAACAAAATTAGAACAAACCAACATACATAATGGTATCCACTCATCTGCTGCCAAATATTAAATGTAGTAGTAGTGGCATGATGAATCGGGGAGCATTTTGTATTTTCATATTAGGAGGTTGGTGAATGACATCAATAGTTTTTAAAACATAAGGTCAAAATTATAATTCAACATGATTGTTTATTCAAGATTCAACAAGATGTTAGACTTGTCTCGTGTATTGGATTATGCTCTAATTTGGGTATCTAGCATAAGCTCAACTATAGGAGATTGATCATCGTCTAACATAGCACAAATAATGGAAATATTGACTGGAAGGCTAGTCAAATAGGTCGAACTTCAGAGATTGATAAGTTGTAGGTGAGGCTTGTGGGGCGGGTGGGGTTAATTGTGTAGATGAGGTGGAGTTTTACCATCCATATTATGTAATAATCAAGTTTATCTAACAAAACACATTGAATCTATCACTCTTATTCCAAATGAGGGGAACTTATGGATCACATTAATGAGAATATGAGCCATGAGAATGTCTAATAGTAGATCATGTTAATGCAAAGAAAGTTATTGTAGTGGTCTTTCGGTTGGTAATTGATGCATAATAGCTTTCATAATCATGACATGATTCATAATGTTGATGCTATCTAACAAATAACATATATGATCACTTATATGTCTAGCTGAAAGGCAATAATCGCAGGTATCATGATAGGTACAAAGGAGATGAAGCTTTTGCACATGTTTATGGATATTATTTTGGGTTTGGTAGGCCGACTAGGGCTTCTGAGGCTAGTTTTAGGGAGGGGAATTGGAAAAGTTAATTTGGATGTAAGATTTATAATTAGAAGCATTTTGATTTTTGATCTGTTTAACCGTATGTCAAAGTGTCAATTGGGAGATGAAGTTGGGATTGAATTTACTTGTGTTTATTTGATTCGTAGAAATTAGATTAATTTAGTTGAGTTTATTTATATTGAGCTATTAAATTGAATTTGGATACTGGTCAAATAGGGTTTGAGTTTAGTGTGTTGCTAAGATGAGAATGCTAAGGGATGAGTGGCTTTTACACAAAATGTGAAACGAATATATACGTCAAAGGGTTGGAGTAGCTCCACCGACAGATAAGATTAGAAAAAGTCATCTTAAGATGGTTTGGCCACATTAAATATCGACAATCTGATGACCTATGAAGGAGAATAATTGTTTTAGATTTGACTTATGTTAAGAAATATAGAGTTAAACCTAAAAAGACTTCGGCTTCATATAAAAATGGTCTTAATTTATTTGAATTAAATGAAAATATGACACTCAATCGGACCCAATGGAGAAAAAGGATTCATGTTGCCGACCCCACTTAGTGGAATAAAGGCTTGTTGCTATTGTAGGGTTTGAAATTAGTAGAAGTGGTACATGAAAATTTGTGAAGGGCTGTGGAAGGTTCTATAAAAAATGAAATAATATAAAATGTTGAGAAATGAGAATGATACTTGAAATGCTTAGTGAATTACATGCAACAATCAAAGTTAATTCTAAAACTTACAAGAATTCAAAAATACATTCGAAGAATTTATAACAGATGAAATTTGGCTGGGGTGAAATACAAAATATAATAAAGCTATTTTGGACGAGGGTTTATAATAGGCACGCTTTTTGACTTCTGACTAGGTATACCATAAGTTAAAGTCAATTGAGAGATGAATTTTGTTGTGATTAATTGCTTTGGTATGATAAAGCTATTTTGGACGAAGGCTTATAATAAAGCTATTTTGGAGGAAGGCTTATAATAGGCATGCTTTTTGACTTCTGACTAGGTATACCATAAGTTAAAGTCAATTGAGAGATGAATTTGGTTGTGATTAATTGCTTTGGTGGAAAAAAGTGGTTTGAATTTGTTTTTAGTGGAGATATCAGATTGAGTATTGATTTTGGTGGTAGGATTTGGAATCAAGAAACGTGAAAAATAGAAAAATTTAAAGTGCTTCTTGAAGGTTCAGAGGAAAGAAGAAATGATAGAGGCAGAGAAATGAGAAAGTTACCATTGAAATATTGAAAGAATTAAATGCAAAAAATCACAATGGGAATTGATAACTACATCAAATGAACTTTAAATGAAATTTGGTGTAGATGAAGTACAACATACAAGAAGTTTATGTAAGAATTTACTGAATTTTGACGACATTTGATATGAAAATCAAGCCAAATTATAGGTAATAATTTGAGAAACCATTAATTAGTAGTTGCAAAAAAATTCAATTCCAAAATAAGTATTTGTCTGAAAGATTTTGCTTTGCTATTGTGCCAAAAGATATGGAAAAGATCAGCGAGGTGGAAGAAAGACGACACAAATTGGGGAACATAGATCAATATTGAAGGATGAACTCTTGATGTTGTAAACTTAAAGCTTGATATTTGATGAATATTCATCAAAATTCAGAATAGATTAAACTTCAAACCCAACACACACATGACATGCGCCCAACACCCAACACACACATGACATGCGCTAAATTCATGTCAAACATACCGTCAACTTGTCCAACTAAATTAAGGGTACATGTATTTGATATGAGGGTCTCGAGTTAAGTGAAAAAGCAATGACAAGGATTGCATTTATGACACTTTTGTTTGAAGTATCTTTTTTTTATAATTAATATTTGGGACATTTACATACATACCACAATTCTTATATATTTACAAATCTAACTCCACTTTCATATTTACGTACATAACACTCAAACCTTTGACATGCACATTTTCATGCATAAGTTTTTAATACTGATGTGTTATAAATGTAAATATCAAACTTTAGGTGTGAGATATGTAAATGCATAATAATTTTGTGGCATGTATGCAAATTTCCTTAATTTTTTTTGTTTATTTTGTAGAAGAATAAAATTAAATATATTATAAATTGGATTGCATTCATTTTTTATTTATTTAATTTATGCAATTATTAGTATGAAAAATACTTTATTGACGAGTAACATATGTTCATGTCATTTTTTAAATGATAGATGACTTATGGCTTTGTCGCATCATGCATGTGTTTATATAGATGCATCATAGCAATATGATTTTTGGAAGAAAACCTAGTTGTTTATGTTAAGTGAATGTTGAAAATTCTCCACAATTTATATTCCAGATGAATCTCACCGTTTGCTGTTTTGCTGTGAAATGAATGTTTCAAGTTATAGTTGTGGAATGACTATGCTACTAGATAAACCATATTTCTTCTCTTATTTAAATTCTTATTGGACTACAAAACTTAACAATACTAGTTTTGCAATTGCATCATGTTTCCAAGTTCTTCTTTTTTCAAGATTAGTGTTTTGAAAGCATTTAAGCGCAAAGCCATGCGTTGGCATTCCTTTTGCTTCTATTCATAAAGTGCAAATCAAAGTAGCCCTTTTATGAACTCGACTGTTTATGATTTGTGTATCATACATACTAGATCATTTAACTAATAAAATGTAAACAACATCAGGTAATAATTTTCAGCAAATATAATAATATATTAAATAATAATAATTTTTCAGTCATCTTACAACAACAACAACTAGCCTTTATCCCACTACGTGGGGTCGGCTACATGAATCCTTTACTTCCATTGCTTTCTATTGAGTTTCATATTTTCATTTAATTCTAATAGATGAAGATCATTTTTTATACAATGCGCCCAAGTCTTTTTAGGTCCACCTTTACCTTTCTTAACATTAGTCGAATCTAGAACATCTACTCTTCTAACCAATCATCAGATGGTTGACGTTTACAAACCAAACCATTTAAGACCACTCTCTCTAATCTTGTCCGCCCTGGAACTACACCAACCATATCCTGAATATATTCATTTCACATTTTGTCTCTAAGTGTCAAACCACTCATCCACCTAAGCACTCATCTCAGCAATACGTAATTTTGTTTTATGCTTCAACGTTATCCGAAAGCCAAAAAATTAGCAAAGATATAAATAATAAGATAGTGATATAATACTTAAAGATAAAATAGTCTTGAATTAAGCAACTAGATAGAGACCAAGAGATTTAGATATCTAGTGACCTTTGGAGTCTAAAGCTCTTCGTTTGAGTAGAACTAAAACTGAATACATGGAATGTAATTTTAGTAGTAGCAGCTCTAGTGACAGAAGTGTAACTTTGGGTGATCAAATTATTAAAAGGTGTGAAAGATTTAGATATCTCCGGTTCATTTGTTCAAAGAGATGGTGATATAGATGGGGATGTTAATAGCAGAATTCAGGTTGGTTGGTTGAAGTGGAGGAATGCGTACGGCCTATTGTGTGATAGAAAAGTATCGCTTAGACTGAAAGGAAAATTTTATAAGTTGGTGGTGAGACTTGCAATGCTCTATGGTGTTGAATGTTGGCCTTTAAAGAGAAACATAATGTTGAGTTAAGTGTTGCCGAGATGAGAATGATTAGGTGGATGAGTGGCTTTACACTTAGAGACAAAATGTGAAATGAATATATCTATAATAGGGTTGGTGTTGCACCGGTGACAGATAAAATTAGAGAGAGTTGCCTTAGATGGTTTGGTCACATTAAACGTCGACCACCTGATGATCCGATTAGGAGAGTGGATGTTTTAGATACAACTTATGTTAAGAAAGGCAGAGGTAGACCTAAGAAAACTTTGGCTTATTCCATAAAAAATGATCTTAATTTATTAGAATTAAACGAACATTTGACACTAAATAGGACACAATCGAGAAGTGAAGGCTTTGTTTTTGTTGTTGTATAGAGACCAAGAGGTGGAGACTTTGCGATGTGAAAGTGATTGTGAATATGAGGCATTGAGAAATATATTCTCAATATGATGCTTGTGAGCAAAAAGTTTCTAGCGCTAGCTTCAACAGCCAATAAGAAGTGTATAACAAACCTAGCAAGCAAGAGAGTGACGGGAAGAATCACCAATAAAATTATAACTTTAGTAGGGGTGTAGGAGAATCAATGTGCAATGACTTGGTGACTATAAGAAACAATAAAGAATAAATGATCATGGCTAATTGTTGCGGAAATGCTGAACCGAATCTTGAAATTTGAACCAGGATTTCATTATAACTCAGAGATAAGTGCACAACACTTCAAAGCGACTTGACGATTTGATGCTTTGTTGCAACCTTGCACTTCACATGCAAGTGATGTGAAAGGTCGGCATATTTTCTTTGCTTACTAAGAAAGTGCACTTCTAATAACACTGTTTCAAGGCATGATTTTCACTATCATGCAGGGATCATCCTCAACAGGTCCTTTCATCCCTAGTTATATACATGTTGATTTCAACCTCGCCGAAGAACTGAGATTATCCTTCATATTGTAGACAGCACTAGTGGTGATGCTAATGCTCTGTAATACGAGATGGTCTGGTGCAATAGTAGATGCGGGGTCAAATTCCTAGTATTCATAATCCAATATTTCTCTGGAGAACTTCAACTATATGTTAACTGTAACTAGAGATATAAAATTGTTACAAATGGATTTATTGTTTTTGCTTGACAGTGGAGCTCTTTCATGGATGCATGTGCCCAACATTGAATTTTGCAGACTAAATATCTAACTGGCTCTCTTGGACTTGCAAACTAAAGATTAAAATGGCTTTTGCGAGTACAAGAAAATTTAGTGTTCTTAGGCCATGATTTTAGTTTATAAATCAAGATGTATTGTGCCCCCCTCAAGAGGGCTTTAAGAAACACCTTGTAGTTGAAGCATTCTGCATTGTGTATGTATAGACTGAATAAGGTTTTCAACAGTTGAAGCATATTCAACGCCATTTTGAAAATGTATCGTTTCCTTTATCGGCAAATATGTTTAACTCGTGTTGCGTCCTTTGGGGAAAATGTTGGATGTATGTTTTTGAAATGACACATTTGCTTGCTGCATGCATTTTCCTTTAATGCTTTCCAAAATTATGTTATTCTATTAGTTACTCCTGTTATCACATTTTATGATTTCTTATTTTCTTGGGATACAAGTATGAGATGTTTTCCTTAATGAAATTGTAGAAGTTTTGAGTTTTATAGGCACATTTCCTGCTGTTATTTGGACTACTTTATTTTATTTTATTTTTTCTTTTGGTGTTGTTTAAAAGTCCCTAATAATTGAAGCGTTCCTCGGCCATTTTGCGTATTGACTGAGACAATCTGTTATAGATCATTTTCATTTCTTTTAGTTCCAGCTCTTTAGACTCTTGAAATCACTATATATTAAAACAAGTCAAAATCCTGCTACTCTTTCTCCTTTATCATCATAATCATGACTATATATGCTCGTCTTTATTCACGACCTTAACTAAGACTAAGTAGCAGTTATGGAATTTCTTAGCTTATCTGGATTTCAGGAGATGGAGGCAACTTGCAGGGTTACTGTGGAAGACACTGAATGTGCCTTCTTTGATAAAGTTGAGAAACTAAACAACTTTGGAGCCAGAAACAAGGAAAGCATCGCACAACTTCTTTGGGCATTTTTCCATTTTTGGGCATACGGGCATGACTATGCAAATGACGTTATATCCGTACGTACTGGAAGAATTATTAGGTATGCTTTCTGTGACTCTCAAATGTACAGGAATTGAGTTTTTACATTTTGCTCTTTGTGCTTATTAGCCTTATTAGTCCATCTTCGTAATGTGTGGGAAATAAATATCAGATTTTAGATTTGCAGGCTCATTTTGGCATATATCCCTCATTCCCTTGTCAAATTCTATTATACAAGTACTGCTGTATATTGCAAAGTCTTTTAGTCCTTCACTTGTAATTTCAGTTCTCTGCTAAAACGTAGGAAGAGTTTAAGCACTTGGTTGTTTGCTTCGGGCATGTGTGGCTGCATCCAATTTGGATTTCTTCTTGTTTGATATCGTTCAAATTTTGATTTTCCATTGCTTGTCTATATGACTACAAAATGTAGAATCTGGAATAACATTTACTGAAATCTGTTTAAAGTCTTTTTCTTTTTAAAGGCCAAAATAAAAATAAAAAACAAGAAAAAGAGAAGAAAATCCATGCGCCCAAATTTACGGAATCCTTTTAGTAGAGATTAATTGACGATAAAATACTTGGTTTACATCTCGGCTTGTATCCACTTGAGTTTGATATTTGTTTTGTGCCCAACCATACAAAATATTTAAATTAGTACTGATCATTTCTGCTTAAAAATGCAATTTTACGTTATTCGAATTATTCATGCAATAATGAAATTGCTGTTGTCAATATATGGCTTCTAGAAGGCGTACTCTTGTTTATCCATTTTCAAGTTTTTCCTCTATTTATCACTCTCCCTCTCTCACCCCACCCCAAAGGCCCCTTGCCCATCTTTCTCAAGCCATATTTCTGTGATAGATATTGTATGCTTCAGCCACATAAATTACTCTATGGTTAGATTTCTTTCTCAACAAAATATATATAATCAGTGTAAATGGAACCTTGATATATGCTAAGTTTTTACCTCATTTTATGCTAATTTCACCTGGTAATGCCAACATTTAAGTTGAGCAGATCATCTGCACAGAATCATCCAACATAAATCATAGAAATATATACATGTTTTTGTTCATCTTACTGAATCTCAAACACTGTTAGTGAAATAGATATTTCTCTTGCACATAATTAGCTTTATGTTCTTTTTCAGTAAGAAGGAAAAAGATTGGACGAGACGGATTGGTAACGATCGGCACCTTATATGCATCGAGGACCCTTTTCAAGTTTCGCATGATCTCGGCCGCGTGGTCGACAAGTTCAGCATCAAGATTCTGAGGGAGGAATTTGAAAGGGCTGCAGATATACTACAATATAATCAGAATCCCACCATCGCTCTCTTTGAGCCTTATATACCAGGCTCTCCTCCAAAATTGGCTCCCACTGAGGCTGATGTGTCAATTTAGAATGAAGTTCATTCTATATCTAATATCTATATAATAACATTTTGGTATGTGAAGTCATGATTGTGTTGTTTTATAGGGGGTTTGTGCTTTGTATGCTAAAGTTAAAAAGAGTTTATAAGGCTGTTATTATTAATGGAGGATGGTATGGCATCAAGTGCAGTCTATGCGGTATATTAGTTTATTGTATATAATTCATCAAACATACACTATAATGTGGGAGATTAGGGTGAGCGTGCCCTAAAAAATTTCTGGCTTATTTGGTAAGTATTTTGTGCTAATATTAAGATAAGATTAGCACTAAATAATGCTGAACAATTTTTTATCAAATGTGCGGAGAGTTTTCCGAGCTTCCCTTTGTGGAAATGTATAATGTTTTATCGTATCTTATGTTGGCATTTGTTAGGGAGTTTGTTATACATGTGAGATAAGAGAGAAGTATCAAAATGGTATGATAACTTATTGTAGGGGGTATAGTTTAGTTTCGGAGTTTATAAATGTCAATTTAGCCCTCAATTGTGGCTAAAATAGTCCTCCATGAAGATTATTTCAGTCAATATTAAAAGAGTACGGGAATTGATTTGGTATTTTTGTATAAACTTTAGAATTAAAATAACTGCACGAAAGTTGTGAAGAATTATATTGGCACTTAAATCTATAATAATAATTTACAGTAATCTTAGTAGTTGTGTGGTGTTTGTTGGTGTTCTCTCTCGACTCTGAAATGTTTCTTTATGATTCGCACAATTCATGTATTCAAGTATCTAACATGAGTTTAAAATTTTGTTTATATAAAACTCAATATTCATATGATATAAAAATATTACTATTACTTTCTTTTAAACTATGAAATATATATTTTTAATGTTGGGGTAAAGCATTATAAATGTAAAAATTAAAATTTTGGTGCTAGATTTAAAAATAATATGGTACGTATGTAAATAAACATTCTTTAAACTTGTTGCTTTTTTGCTTAAGATGGCCTATAGTTTTATTAAATTTTTTAAAATAATGAGAATCAATTTTTACTAGAAATTTTAGCGGCGGTGAATAGGGGTGTAAATGAGCCAAACACGAGCTGAGCCTTAACTCGAACAAGCGAGTTAAGGCTCAGCTCGTGCGTCGAGCCCAAAAGGTGTGTTTGTAACGAGCTGAATACGAGCTGTTCACGAATAAAAAGTCGTTTTGACAATCATAATCACGTAATCATAAGATTTAAAAATTATAGTTTATATTAAAATATCATTTGAATCTAATTTAATATTTTTTATTATATTTACTTAATTAATAATTTTAATTGATATAAATTTTTTAAAATTTTTAAAAATACTACTCATTAACATACATATATATATATATATATATATATATATATATATATATATATATATATATATATATATATATATATATATATATATATATATATATAATTGAGGAATAGCATTTCGAGCCAAAACGGCCGAATACGAATGAACAAATCTTTGTTCGTGTTCGACTTTCGTTCGATAACTTGTAAGCTAACGAGCAGCAAACACGAGTCTTCTAAACGAAGTCGAACACGAATTGTTCGCAAACACGAGCTGTTTTGACAACCCTTGTGGTGAAACCGTGAAAGCAACCTGCAGTGTAGTGCTAATAAAAAGAATGCACCTAAAATGAATGTAGGTAAAAATAAATTGATATTGAGATTTTCTTAATTTATTTATTATTTAATAATTTGATAGAGAGGTAGCTGCTTTTACATAATATTTTAAACATTTTCTTTTGAATTAATAACAAACCGGACTTCAAATATTTTATAATGTTGAAAATAATTTTAGTATAAAGTTCACGTCGTGTTGGCCATCCATTCTTAACTCTTCGACTGCTGCTCGTGTGCAAACTATAATTGTTTTTGTTTAGGAAGATTTACATACATACCCCTCCATTCTGATGTATTTATGTAACACCTAAATTTTAGTATTATTACTGGTCATTTTAGCCATATATGAAAAGATGTATTTCATTTTTTAAGTTTAAATGGTGAATTTTTGGTGTGACATGATTTGGGTGGTATAAATGTGTAGGATAATGTTCGGGTCTTAGGGAAAAATATTACATCCGGACTACGCACGTAGAGATACGTGCGGAGGCCAATCCACGGGAGACACGTGGAAATCCCGTAATAACGCGCAATAACACGGGAATAACACGACGAATATTCCTCGTGTTACTCCGTGGTTAGCGGTGTCCTGGGCGGAATAAATCGGGGAATAACGCGGAACAACACAGGGAATATTCTTCGTGTTATTCCCGTGTTATTCCGCGTTACTGTGGTGGTATTGTAACACCACCACAATAACACATCAATACTACGCGGAATAACACCACGAGAATAATGCGGAATAACACGGGAATATTCCGCGTATACAATACTACCGCAATAACACATGAAAATGCGGAATAACACGGGAATATTCCCGCGTTATTCCGCCTCTAACATATAGTCATCGCTGAATAACACGAGGAATATTCCTTCGTGTTATTCCCGTGTTATTGCGCGTTATTGCGAGATTTTCACGTGTCTCCCGTAGATTGGCCTCCGCACGTACCTCTACGTGCGTAGTCCGGATGTAATATTAGTTCCGGGTCTTAGATATGTAAATACAAAGAAATTGGGTGGTACGTATGTAAAGGCCATGGACCTCCTGCCTCCTATTGTGTTTATATTGCGAAATCTCTGCACATTCATTGCGATTGTTATTCTTGAAAGTGTTTTTGGCTTAAAAGTTGGATTTGGATACGAAAGTAATTAATGCCCCAAGGTTTCTTTTGCAATCTTTTGGATCTATTCATTTTGGGAAGTCTTTTGACTCTCATATTTGACATCAATACCTCTCTATAGTTGGTTTCCTTTCACAACCATACTCTTTCTATAGAAGACATACAAGCTCACTTGAATTAATATAAATTTCAATCTGATAATTATCACTCTTCTCTTATGTCCATCATGTTAAGTACTGCTTGAATTTAAGACCCTTCATTCTAATTTTATAATTGAATTCAAGAACTATCCATTCCTTGCCCTTTTATGACTGTAGTCTTCAACTTTTGATCATCGTACCTCCAACGATCTTGTGTAAAGGTACTCTTAAGTTATATATGCTATTAATAAAATTCCTTGAACTACTGTTGCCTATCAATTTCTTATGAACGTCTTTATGGGAAGGTCAAATGATTTTCTCACCTTTTTTTTTAAATTTGTTTATTTACACCTCTATATAAAATGATGGGGTTTAACACATGCATAACATATTCATGAGATTGATTTAGTATTCATCATTTGAATATTGCGGATTGAATGTTCCTATGACAAAGCTACTCTTAAAGTCCTACATACCCTTGATGAAATTCTCTCAATTACTACTACCCGTAAAAATCTTATGAACGTATTTATAGAAATTCATTGATTATTATTATTATTATTATTATTATTTTGTTTGCTTACTTTTAACCTCAAGTCAGTCATTGAACACATTTGATTGTGTTCAAACTTAAAAGGCTTCTACTCAATCTATTGTAAACCATAAGAGCCACTAGAATTTTTGCTTATCAACTTGTATCCCTTCAAGGCATAAATCCTTACGTTTACTTTTAATGTGGGCTTAGCATTGCTTATTTTCCTACTAGACTGAGACAAGCATAGGTTAAAAGGTGTTGAGTCTCCGAGACTTCACTCCAAGACTGATCACCTCTTTATGCACTAGCAGTAGTAGATAAAGTTTTTTGTTGGATACCAAAACAAGCATAGGTTAAGATTTTTTTCTTTAACCATGAGATATATGCACACTTCTTAATATTTTGTTAGAAATTTAAGCTAGGCTCATTAATAGCATGAATATGTCTTAGTGGTTTGCTTCAATGTCTTAGTGATTTGCTTAAGGCCATCTTGAACTAACTACGCCTAGTGGGTATGTTTGACAATTAGGTTTAATCCTTTATAACCATAAAAGATTGGACACTATTCTAACTTAAAGTGCTAATGCACTTAGTCCCCGAATAAACTTACATTCCTACAGTGTTCATGGAAGTAATTAGACATTTAGGTTTGCTTATATTTGAGTCATTGTGGGGCTAAAGCCCATGTGATCGCTTGTTGCACTAAGCCCAAGTCCACTCAAATGTGATTCATTTTCATCCCATTTAGACTCATTGAGTCATATTTATTTTAATAAATCTTTTAGAGATTACATAATTAGATTGATGGTTCATAATTGTTCTAGCTTTGTTGAGTCTTTCCTTGCATGTGTATGACTTGAATTGACATTCTATCCACCTAAAATGATGCCTAGGCACTAACCTCGCCTAGACTTGGTGACCAGGTGCCCAATTTGGTGCCTAAATATCAAGATATTTATCTCAAACTCTTGTTTGTGTGCTGGGTGTGTGTATAAACATTAGAAGAATTATATTAGTAGTAAGAATTTGTTATACATTTTGTTTATTTAAGGAGAATGATTGTTGGTTTGTAGCATTTGGGAGAAAATAAAAGGAGTTAAGGAATGAACTTAGGCATTTTACGAGAGGAAAAAAAAAAAGATTTTTAAAATTCTCCACCGATTCTCTGATATATCTTTCTCACATTCTTTGAAGGAAAATCTATCTCCTTTACCTTTTAAAGTACCCTTATTCTTGCAACCCCAAAAAAATAAACTACTTTTATTTTAAAGAGGAGATTCTTACGACAAATAATAGGTGACTTGTTCATAGATGAATATGTTGCATCTGCCAAAATGACTATCCATAATCTTGATTAGATACACTTCTTAAAAAGTTGGGTCATCTCTTATTATTTTGATTGTTGTGGATTGCAGACAAATTCTATTGAGCAAATGACTAAAAAGCATCATAATAGCAAGGCCTCATAATATGATTATGCTGCACAATGCTTAATAATCGATACATTTGAACTTATCACTAAGAATTATCTATTATAATTAGCATGTTAACCATTAGAACATATTACAAAGTACCTTGAACCTATTTCAACCAATTTATCGAACTTATGAAGAATAATATGCAAACCACAAAGGCATGTAAATTTTGTGTTTCATCTAATATAAACAAAAAATTGGGAGCTAATGTAATTACAATAGTCTCCCATTAAAAGTTTGCATTACCTTATATTATATGACTCAAGAGATTGAATGCATCCATGAGCTTAGCTGAGCGTATAAAATGAAATCAAGAGAGAAGGCCGGAACATGCTACGTTATGTCATCCTTTTGATATTAAAATGTTCCGAGTAATTTGGCCGCATACTCCCAAAGTTTACTTTAAACCCACAAAAAAAATTTTAAACTTATGTTGATATATTTACTCTATATAAGCTATCCATTGCACTATAATCGTATTATTCAAGCATAATTATATCTTCTAATCCTTCCTTTGAGATGTGCGTAAATAGTTCATATATATTCCTTATGATGATTATTCTAAGTCCGCAAAATCCAAATCCTTTGGTAAATAAACTAAAAAATACTTTTTATGTGAAATCTTATAATAAATTTTTTTTTTTTTTTAAAGATGAGAGCAAACAATATATAAATTATTAAAGACCTCTCCAATGTATGATATGTATGTCACTAAAGTCTTTTCATAAAATTATGATAACATTTTTGATATAATTACTCTCTCACAAAGAGTTGTGTCTATCTTGTGACAATGCACTAATTCTTGCATTCTTTTGTATTTCTCTCCTCTCTTTAACTTACGTATTTCTTGCCAATAACTTTAATAATAGACAGGGTAGTGTTTAATATTTTTCGTGGGAAAAGATTAAGCCCAAAAGGAATATGCACGATTTGAACCTGCGGCTTCACGATGAAAAACTAAATTCTCAACCATCATATCATACATGCACAATGTTCTCTATTTCAACATCATAATAATAACAAAGAGAAAAGTTACTTAATCAATCCCTTTTTCTAACTTCTCTTAAGAAAAATACATATTTTCCCTAAATAAATAGTCACATACATACCACCCAATTCTTATAGTTTTACATATCTCACCATCTAAACTTTATTTTTTTACATTTATACCACATACATCTTTCACATCACATTAAAAATACCACTATTTTAACTTGAAATAATACATCTTTTTATACATAAAAAAGGTTGCACATATATAATAATAATAATAATAATAAAAGTTTAGCTACTAGATATGTAAATACATAGAAATTAAATGGGAGGCATGTAAATCTTCCATAAAAAAAATACATAAATTCGGTAACATCAAGCAAGCCCTCAGCTGTCATACATATGGCATACACAAGATTGCGTAGCCCCCTCATTGAGAAGAACACTGAATCTATTTTATATTCAGCTCAAGTCATTTAACGTACCAAAAGCGGAATTAGAGACAGACAATAGCGCCCCATGTGATACGCTTATTAATCGAGATAAAAGCACTACAAAATTACTATGAATTGAAGTAGTGGCTGTTCAAACAAAAGCTTAAGAAGGGTGTGTTGCAGGATCACTTATTTATAGACAGGAATTTAGCATCTTAGTACTATTAAAAAAGACTACAAAATCTTCATAAAATAAGCATGTGACTATATATTTTTCTTATTTGATTTGGAGGGAAGCCTATTAGGGGGCTGCAGTGGTGGTGGGTGACGACGACAGATGGTCGATAGACGGTGGCGGGCAACACTTCATGCAAATCAGTATATTTAGAATTCACTCAAATTCAATAAATTTCAAATACATTGAATTTTTGAAACAGAGAATGAATCTCAAATACACTACAATTTTACATTGGTGCACCCGACCAATCAATCCCTTTCTGTTTCACCAGTATACATTTTCTTGAACAAAAGAGAGCGAAAAAGCGAGATGCAAATGTGAATTAGGAGCTTATATATTTCTTAAATATTTAATTTCGTATTTGAATGTTAAAGTTTCCCACATGCTTTTAATGTAAGAAATATTTAGACCCTGTAGAAGTGGCAACAATAAAATTGATACAAACAAATGAAAGCAATGAACATTGAGAAGTGAGACCTAGGTACTGCAATGCAGAGTCAACATATTATTGTAATATTTTTCCACCTGGAGCTGCTTCAATCTTCTTCTAACTGGGAAATAATGCTGAGGAACACTTGGAAACCTTGGCACATGTCTGAAAAGAGGCAGTACTCATTCTTCGCATGGTATGTATCCATTATGCCTGTAAATTGTTAAGACTAAGATGTGATAAGAAAATGTATTATTTGCAATAAATAAGAATGAGCAGAAGAAGAAATAAGCGCGTTTGCTCGCAATCATGATGGTAATAACGCATGATGGTATTCATCCAATTTATCAAAATAAATCCAAATTCCGAAGGGAGGTGACAAATTTCGTATGTCTAGTAAGAGAAGGACGGCCCAAGCAAACAATTCTATTGAGTACATATTGTCATTTAATTCTAACAAATTAGGATCATTGTTTATACGCCAATGTCTTTTTAGGTCTACATCTACCTTAAATCGAATCTAAAACATCTATTCTCCAAACCAAAATATCAAATAATTGACGTTTAAAAAAAATAATGAAAACTAGGGGCATCACACTTTCTACGCATGAAAATGAACAATTAAACCATCTAAAGCTAAATAACTCAAAATATGTGGGGAAAAAAAAATTATCTATCACCAGGTTTCTTTGACCAATAAAAATGACATTTCAGGGAAAAGCATAAACAGTAAACAGAATTAACATTATTTCTCATAATTAATAAAAAATTATAACTTACTAGGAGATTTGAATTGTAAAGCCCAAAATATATTTTTAAGTGACAATAGCTAAAAAGTTGCAAGTCAAGTTCCCTGAGAATACAACATTTTTGCTTTTCAAGCCCAACCTATTTATAGATTAGATCAAAAGCCTATAGCAATCTCACAAGTGCTAATAGGAACCAAAAACAAAAGCTAGATTACATCTAAAGAGAACAATGATTTTCCGATGGTCCACTTGTTGAAAATTTAAATTATTTCTAGAGAAGTTCAATTCCAAAAGATAGAACTACTAGAGGGAAATAAGCTTTTACCATATCCTGAAGTTTGAACATCGAAGCCTTCTTGCTATAATAATAAAAAAAATCAAAACAAACTATGCGATTTAGTTCCAAGAAAAATAAGAATAGAGTTGAAAGTTTGATTAAGATAAAAAATAAACCTGCAATTCACTAATCAAAGGCAAACTTCCAGTAATTGAGTATGGTTTTACATATCCAACCACTTCTTCAGTCGCTTTGCATAGTACATGAAATCCACGGGAGTTGAGATCACAAGCCAGTCCAGTCATTGCGGCCTCATCAAAACTAATAGTAAGGCTGTGTAAAAACTATCCATTATTAAAAATAAATAAATATATATATAATTGCAGAGAAAACCTTTGGGGGATAGAACAAAAGTTCAAACACATCATATAGCTATTAAATCTTAAGGAAGAGGGTTAGACCTTCCCCTCAAATTTTCATCTGGAAGAACATATTTTGATACCGGTCCACGTGTGTCAAGCTTTTCTATATTTGCATTAATGTCATCTACATACTCCTGCAATTTCCTGGTTACATCTGTCGGGCTGTAGAGGAGAAAATAGAAAAACATAAGCTTTGCTTGCTTTCCATGTTCGAGAAGAAAAAAAAAAATTATCACGAAATTTACTGAAAAAGATAAGAGATTAATAATCATACCTGTAGAAAGGAGTCAACCTGCAACATTTGGAAAAAAAAAAAAAGAATTAAATGCATATTACAAACACTGATATCATAAGAAAAACAAATACAGAGAGCGGGAAGTATCTATCTACAATTTGCGCTCTGGTAAACCATTAAATACATATATCAAATTGCATGAACGCTATTGTTGTTGTCATCTCGCACATAACTTCACTGTTCGCATAAATGTTTGTGCAAGTTCATGTGATTAGCTTCTCAAGGATTTTAGATCAAGCTTACTACAGACCCTATGAGGTTGAGAAAATTATAAATATCCACCAGTAATAACATTTCTATGAAGAAATCATTAAAAGCTCACATAAAGCACGTCAAACACAAATGTGATTAGTTTATTGTATGATCAAATTTAATTTTTTTTTTTAAATTAGCATCAATGGAAATGCTTAAATGATGAGTGCATGCATAAAAATTTTTACAATAACAAAGTGATTCTACATCTAATTCTTTTGAATTCTAATATGCATCTGAGTCTACACAGTCATGAACCTAAACAAAGTTGAAGAAAAGTTAAATTTGAACCTAAGACCATATATGAATCAAATATCAAATAAATTTGAATCAATTATTGAGTGTGAAAACGAGCAAATCATTCTTATTGAAGCAGTTAAATTAATTGAACAAACTGATATGATTCTTAAGATATTATCATGTAATACTATCCATGAGAGAAATAATCAAACCAACATTGATTTAAATTTTGGTTCATTATTTTCATACTTATTCATAAAAATAGCCTTATTGAAAAAAAACAAACTGCAACAACACACTTAAAAATTTATTTATAATAACTCCTTCCAATAAAACATACTTTTAAAATCACATATATCTGATTGGGTCTAAATATACACAAGTCATCAAAATCAATCGTTAAAACATTTGCATTACTTCATGATAGACAAATAATTTTCTTATAGTTTTTCAAGTACAAAAAATTTTGATGACATCAAATAATATACAAATTTAATTCTTTGATCATTTTCCCATTTAGCAAATAGTTGTAGTATATTCAATAAAAAATAAATATTTTAAATTATATACAAAAAATATGATGGTACAAATCAAAAAGCAATCCATCGTCCAGGACAGAAAAAGATAGTCGGAGGTCAAACGACTGGCCAACAACACAACATATATCTCAGAAAGAACAATGTTCAAAGAAGAGCAGACGATCGCTAGAGGATCTAAAGATCGATCATGTACAAAATCATTTGATCGGTTAGCAAACCAAAAGTCTGGAGGTCATCCAAAGACAGTAGGCACAACTCGAGATGACTGATCAGATATCAACACCTTTGTCGATCGATTACTGACACACAACCCAAATTCGATCGACTGACTAAGCTGGACAATCGACACGCTCAATATCAATAGGGTGATCTAATTTAAAATTTTATTCTAATTTTCTTGTAATTTACTAAAGTAGCCCTTCAAAAGCTAATAACGAGAGGATAAATCTGTAATTGTAATATTCATACCCCAGAGTTTATAAATAGGGGTCATTTCGCAGTAAAATGTTATACATTTTACGATTTTCTATTGTTTCTTGCCTATCCTGCTACGCTTTATTCCTTGGGTGTGTTTCCTGGACATTTTTTAATTCAACATCCTTTTAGGTACGATGAGTGTGGAACAATATCATCAACAAGAAGAGGAGCACAATAGCAGTAGCAGCAAGCAAAATTTAGTCAGAGAAATATAATAGAAGTGGCATGCAACAGAAAGTTTGTAAAAGAATTCATCGAACAGGGATTGCAGGACCTAAGAACTCATATCACCAATCAGATGTCAGGACAGTTCGCAAAAGTGCTCAAAGCAGTTGCAGCCTTAGGGGTAGCCCCCATCACGAGGGGAGAACAGGCTCAAAATGAAACGCATGACCACCCTCGAGAGGAACCTCCGACGCTTAGTGGGAGGAGGATAAACCATCCGGAGAGAGTTAAAGATGTGTTGTACCAGGACAACGTCGGATCTGCCCCGGTGGTAGAAGGACCTTGACTTGGGCAAGCCAAAGTTCTACGACAACTGGAGAATGCTTTCTTCTTACTAATCTCTAGAGTTGAACACCCAGAGAAGTTTAAAGTATATAAGGGACGGTTGAATCCCAACGACCACCTCCTGTCTTTTGAATCTTCAATATGCCTACTAAAGATCTCTAATGCTTTTAAATGCAAATTGTTCTTCACAATGTTGAGATTGTCTGCCCTGAGATGGTTTAACGCGTTATCAGTGGGGGTAATTACTTATTAAGCGAAATTCAGGAGGCTTTTTCTGACACAGTTCACCTGTGCACTGAGACCTAAGATAAATGTCTGATCCCTATGTCAATTAAAATAAGGACCCAACGAGAGCTTGCACTCCTTTATTGCGCGGTTCCGAAGAGAAACACTAGATGTGAAGGGCATGAAACCAGATGTGAAGGGCATGAAACCAGATATGTGAGGCCGCTCTAACCCAGGGGTTGAGGTCTGAGAGGTTTCGTTTTGACCTCGACCAGGCGGAGCATCAGAGCTTGACCAAATTGCTAGAGAAGGCCAATAAATAAATCAATACATATGAGAACACTCCCGAGCCCTCCGACCAAAGACACCGAAGCGATCATCACAAATAACGGGTGGAAACCAAGAAGAACCCACAACCATCCATCCGATCGTGTTATGAAAGTCATTCTGCAATACCTCAACCCATCATTAAGAGGACCAAAGGGGACGAGCAAAGTCCCTTAATCAACAGTTGATCCAATACCACGGACAACCCTGATATGACCATGAAGCCCCTCGATTCACTCCTCTGAGAGTATCAATGGCAAAGATAGTGGATGTCATCCAAGATAAGGACTTTTTCAAAAAAGCGTCATCGATGGGAACCGGGGCTTTTCTCCAAGACAGCAAGAAGTATTGCAAGCACCACAAGTATCATGACCATGGCACGGAGGAATGCAAGCACCTCCGGAGCCTGATTAAGGAGCTGATACAAGAAGGATAATAAGAAGTTCGTCGCCCGAGTAGCCGAGACTCATAGACAGTGTAAAGCCTCGATGGGGGGAGCAACCAACGGACCAATCCGCACCAACGCCGTTCACATCGCAGGAATTGTACCTGCCATCCTCGGAGGAACCGAACCACTAAGGAGAGCGAACCGAAAAAGGCAACAGACTGGGAAACTCTCTGCGACTTTCACCCCAAAACCAAGAGTCATCCACCCATCTACTTCATCGAAGAGGTTATGCCCCGAAAAGGAACCCCCACAATGACGCTATCATGGTGACGACAGTAATGAACTATCAAGTGGTATGCCTTCTGATTGATACAGGGAACTCTCTGAATGCACAGTTTAAACACGTGTTCAAAAAGTTAGCTTACCTCTAACCGAATGATTGCATGGGCCATTATATGGTTTCTCGGGTAAAAGAAAGCAAGAGCTTAGAATGATTAGGCTCCCGCGTCGACAGAGGACTTTTTCGTGGTGGATTCTCTCCCGACGTATAATGCTATATTATGTCGCCAACTCCTCAACAACTTCAGAGCGGTACTTTTCACTTATCATGTTGTGGTCAAGTTTCCGACAGATGGAGAAGTCATCACAATCAGGGGAAACCTAGAGAAGTCTCTGGTTTGTTACTTGCGAGCCATAAGCAACGTGGAGCACGACCCCCTAGACATTCAGAACTTAAGGGAAGGTGGCCTCGAGACCAATTAAACTACTCTCGAAATCCCGGCTAACGAGGGAGAACTAGGTAATAACTTTTTTATTAGCAAAGCTTATAATGTAGGGCACAGAGAACTGTTAATCCAGACTATACGAGAAAATTGAGACGCCTTCGCATGCACGGCGACTCAAATGCTCGCGTGCAAATCGACGCAGCATTTCACCGATTGAGCGTAGATCCATCAGCCCGACCTATGAAGCATAAAATGAGGAACTTAGCTACAACCTTGGCAGGGCTTATCTGGGAGGAAGTTCAGAAGTTGAGAGACGCCGCCTACATTCGTGAGGTGCAGAATTTCACATGAGTCTCCAATGTCGTGATGCTGCGACAAAAGACAAATGAAGGATGTGTGTGAGCTTCACCAATCTAAATTCAGCTTGCTCGAAGGATGTCTACCCATTACCAAGGATCGACGCACTGGTGGATTCAGCAATAGGTCATTCAGTTCTACGCTTCCTCGACGCATTCTCCAGGTATCACCAAATTAAGATGCATCCTACAGATGTTGAAAAAGCTTCTTTATTGTTAGTGAAGGAATCTATTGTTATAATGTAATATCATTTGGGCTTAAGAATGCAAGGGCGACTTATTAGTACCTCATTGATGTAAATTTTGCTAATCAAAAGGGAAAAAACGTTGATGTATATGTTGATGATGTGTTAATTAAAAGTCGGTCAGCCACACAACATATAATATACTTAAAGAAAACATTTTAAACACTTAAAAAATCCAGCATGAAATTGAATCCACTAAAATGCACTTTCGAAGCATTGACAGGCAAGTTCCTAGGATATTTACTAACCCCTGAGGGCATAAAATTCAATCCCAAAAAAATTCAAGCACTCATCAATGTGTCATGCCCCAGAAACAACAAAGAGACATAAAAAGTAACAAGCTGAATAGCAGGATTAAGCATATTAATTACCACATACGGAGACAAGTGTGCCCCCTTTCTTCAAAGTGCTTAGAAAATTCAAGTGTTTCGAGTGGACACACGAATGCAAGAAAGCCCTTGTGAACCTCAAGCAATCCCTCGCCTCTCCCCCTCTCCTCTAAAACCCAAAACCGAGGGAAAACTCTCACTTTACCTGGGGGTGGGCCTGGAAGCTGTCAGTTCAGTCCTGATCAGAGAAGAACTTGAGAAGCAATACTCAGTGCACTACACCAGTCGAGTCCTCAGAGATGCCAAACTTAGGTACAACAATGGAAAAAATTTACTTTTACTTTAATCATGTCAGAGTGTAGGCTCCAACCGTACTTTCAAGTACACCCCATACAGGTTATGACTGACCATCCGCAAAAACCCGCTCTCACTCACCCAGAGCACTCCGAGCGACTACTCAAATGGGCAGTTGAACTCAGCGAATTCGACATTTCCTATGTTCCTAAGACAACGATAAAGGCATAAATTATTGTTGCTTCTTGGCAGATTTCTCCAAACCACAGGAAACCAGGAAGAACCGACGATCGACAGATCATCCCGGACTTTACTCACGGATGATGTCTCTAGTCGATCGGGTGTCGGACTCTAAGTATTCTTATGCAGACCAAAGGGGGAAAACATTTACCACTTCAGTCGAGGTAAATTTTCAAGTAGCTAATAGTCAAGCTGCATACAAAGCTTTGGTTTCAGGTCTCCACTTAGCCTCAGAAATTGAAGCCCTCCACATACAAGTGAAGACGACTCACAGCTAGACATCAATAAAATCAACGAAGAATTCGAAATAAGGGATCAGATGCTAGCAAGATACCTTAGGAAAGTGAAGGTAGAGATCGTCAAATTCGTCAACTTTAAAATTGATCATGTCTTAAGAGAAGAAAACTAGATCGCCGACTTCCTGTCGAGGGGTCTTTGCTTGGCCATGGGACAACCCCAAAGGCTTGATTGGTCTACGATTGAAAAGACTCTAGCGATGGAAATTCACATGGAGAAAAGAAAAGCTAAATCGACCCGTACGTTCGTTACCTAGAAACAGGAGAAGAGGAGGAGGTCTCTAATCACAGGAGGTTTATGTTTAAAGCCGCCCAATATCTAGTGGTCGAAGGAGAACTATTTAGGAAATCAAAAACATCCATATACTTGAAGTGTGTTAAAGAAGACCAGATTGAAGGTATCCTCCAAGAAGTTCATACCGAGTGTGGGAGTCATTCCGGAGGAAAAACGCTCGCCCATCGGAGCCAACGTCGGAGATGTTTTCGGCCAAACTTACTTAAAGATGCATAAGGATATTCCCGAAGGTTCGTAAAATGTCAAAAACATGACCCTATAAGATACCAACCAGCCCAAAAGCTTCATCCGATCGTCAGTTCATGGCTTTTTGTTATATGCTCAAATCCTCATACCATTTCCCCGTCAAAAAGACAACGCAAAGTAGTTACTCGCGGTCGTCGTCTGTTTCTCCAAATGGATATAAGCAAAAGTCCGTCACCCACATAATGGTGGAAGCGGTCCAAAATTTTATCTAGACCGATTTGGTTTGTTGGTACGGACCGCCACTCTTCATCATCACGGACAACAAAACCCAATTCGTTGATAAAAGAATTCAAGATTTTTGCAAAATTCAAGGAATTAACCTCAAGTCCGCCTTTCTGCATCATCCCCGGACTAACGGACAGCGAGAGTTTACCAACAAAATTATCCTAAAACTGCTAAGGAAAGAAGTAGGAGAAAGGGAAAGTGAGCAGATCTAATCCCCTAGGTACTATTGGCAATCCGAACAATGTCGTTTTTATCCACTGGGCAAAGTCTGTTCATGCTCTCCCAAGGGATGGAAGCCATGTTGTCGGTTGAATAAAACAACTACAGTCAGAAGGCGGTGTCGATGAAAAGAACTTGGATGAATGGCACAAAACAAATAACGAAGGGATAATGCCGACTCTAGGCCTATCAGAAGTAAACCGAGTCAATGCAGCTCTTCGACGAGAAGAGTTCAAACGTAGGACAGCCAAATATTTCAAGAAGACCGTTCGCGAAAAGATGTTTGCTCCCGGAGAATTGGTGTTAAAGAAAACCGACCCCATGGCAAGAGGTCAGGCGGTTGGAAAACTAGATCAAGCCTTGAATGGTCCATACATCATCCACCAGAAGGCCGGACCCGGAGCATAAAAACTAAAAAACTTAGCGGGAAATGAGGTCCCTTGAACTTGGAATGGCAACAATTTGAAAAGATTCTTTCCCTAAACTTACAAAGAACATTTTATGTCTCTCTTATTTTGCTCTTTATAGATAAGATGAATTGTTTTTCACTATTTCCATCATTTTTTCCAAAGTGTCTAACATCATAAATAAAATGCGTTGTGATTTTGGAATATGTTGTTGTCATAGATCAAATAACGAACAAAAAAGAAAAATAAAAGCTTTGAGCCTCCTACTCTTGGGGAACTTACGATTCGAAAAATGGCAGGCCTAATAACGATCAGCACCTTGAAGCGACAAGCTCCACGAGGGGTGCATAACGATAGACACCAGTCTTTAGGACAGCTCGGCACCCGACAACGACAAGCTCCATGAGGGGTGCAGAAAAATCGCCTTTGTCCATATGAACAACTTGCAACTCGGCAGCAACAAGCTCTGCGGGGAATGTGAAACGGTCGTCCATAATCCTTACAACAATCCAACACCCGACAATGATAAGCTCTGCGAGGGGTGTATGATAATCGATCACCCGACAGCAAAAAGCTCCGCAAGGGGTGTGAAGCGATTGACAACAGCCCCTATAAAAATCCAACAACCGATGGCGACAAGCTCTGTAAGGTGTGTGAAGCGATCGTCCATGACCCCTATAAAAATCCAATTCTTGGCAGCGCAAGTTCCTTGAGGGATGTATGACAATCGATCACCCAGCAGCAACAAACTCCGCGAGGGGTATATAATAATTGTCAACACTCCTAAGGAATTTCGGCACCCGCCAGCAATAAGTTTCGCGAGGGGTGCGAGACGATCGCCTTAGGCCATAAGGACAGCTCGCCATCCGACAGTGACAAGCTCCGCAATGGGTATATGACAATCATCTCTTATATCAAACTAAACAAAGTCTAAGGGACATTTTCTCACCAAAAATTTACAATAAACAATAGATAATTTGAAAACATGACCGATAGCTAGTTAAAGAAAGACAATGCAAGAAATAAAAACCTTCGACTTCCATAAACTTTCTTCCTTATATCTCTTCAAAGTTCTATTACAATGGCGATCTTTTTTTACATCACTTCAACAATAACAACAACAAAAAGAAAGCCTTAATCCCACTAAGTAGGGTCGACTACATGAATCCTTTTTCTCCATTGCGTCCTATTTAGTGTCATATTTTCATTTAATTCTAATAACTTAAAGATAATTTTTTATAGAATAAGCCCAAGCCTTCCTAGGACTACCTCTGCTTTTCTTAAGTCGATCTAAAACATCTACTCTCCTAATCGGATCATAGATGGTCGACGTTTAATGTGACCGAACCATCTAAGGCGACTCCCTCTAACTTTGTCCGTCACTGGAGCTACACCAACCCTATCATGGATATAATCATTTCGCATTTTGTCTCTAAGTGTAAAATCCACCTAATAAAAAATATAAATACATCTTTTTCTTCTCATCACTAAATGTTTGAGGATTCTCCAGCAACTTACTCTCCGATTTTCTCCACTACTTCTGTAAGACCAGATTTTTCGCTCGCTCGATCACCTTCCTAATCTTCAGGATCTGAAAGGAATGTGTTGAATTCCTCCATCTCCGACCATTTAGGATCGACCAATTTATGTTTCACAAGACTTTCAATGGCGAGTGAGGTGCCGACCTCGATTTGGCGAGAGAGACCTTCAATGTGCTCCTCCAAGGTAATCATCGAGGATATTTTTTTTCTTTTAGCTCTCAGTTCTCCTGAAAAGAGCCGCAATATGAGTCTCACGCTCCTGGGCCTCCAGCTTCCTCTCATCCAAGTACAGTTTCAATCTCTCCTTGTCCATGAAGACCTTTCGTTTCAACTTCTGGAGCCGCAAAGCATATCTCTAATCCTGTTCCTCGGCCTTGTCTAAGAGAAGAGGGTGAAAATGCGAGGCTCCCCAAACAAGGACATGATATCGATCGGTCTCTTGAAGCATATCCCTGCTAACCAATGACCTCAATGTCTTCTCAAAAGTGAGAGACCAAAATATCTTCACCAAGGTAGACGGGTAATCTCCATTTAGGGTAGTACTGAGGAACCATTCAGTCTCCCTATCAATGAGCATGTTGTGACCGCTCGTCCATACTTCGGCTCCTCGATCATGTGTGAAAGAACACTCGGACAGAACCTTCCCCTTTTTCGATGGGGGCAAAATTGTATCTGGAGCCGGAGCTTTCCCTTCCCTCCGGGCAATGTCACTCCCATACTCGTGACAGCCCCGGACTATCAAAATGGGATAAGAGGTGTGGCTCGCCTCCCTCCGTTCTTCTAAACCTATGAACGAGGTCCTACCAAGAGTCGTTGCAGAAACCCCACCAACCGACGGACGAACCGGCAAAGCACCAAAATCAAGAACACTAAGGGTCCGGAGGCGACCCTCCTCACTCCCTTCAGAAAAACCTAAGAAAGCTACATAAGTACTATGCCTACAAAAATAATAAGCAAAAGGAAAAAAGAAATATATCAAGTATCTACATACCTTCAAACCCCTGCCCATGCCAAATGGGGGAAGACCGCATTTCCCCGCGGTTTCTTCAAAGCCGCCTGCTCCTTGGCGGTCTCCTGAGCCATTTCCTGATTGTTGAGTGAGATACACATCCTCTCGGTCATGGATTTCGTGTCGTTCCATCGAATCATAAGCTCAACCACCTTTGGGTCGAGATATTGGAATAAAGAGAGGCGTTGACCATATATCAACGACCCATGGTCTGGAAGATACCTAAGTAAAGGCTTCACCTTTTTCACCTCGCAGACCGCCGAAGAAGTGTGGCTCCCCCAACAACTTGCGCAAGAGGCAATCAGAAACTTCATTTTCCAATCCCTAATCTTATTTTCAAGGTCTAGCAAATGATTCCTAGGGCTAGCGACAAAATGGATGTAGCCATCGCGACAGATTCTGAAAGAGAAGAAATGCTTCAAAAACTCGATCGTCTAATGTATCCTCAGCCTTCGGCAGAAGAGAAAAAAGGTCATGACAGCAGCCACCGAATTCAGAAGAATCTGAGCAGGAACGATCCATATCAATTGAATATCAACCGCATCTCCCCACATAATGGCAGCCAAAGACCCATCTTGAGTCAATCTTTATAAAAAAAAAGTAGGTTGAGAGCGAAGTTGCCAAAGGCTTGCTCTTGGCTAGCCACCAGCCAAAGGGAATCGAGGGATCAAGAACATAAGTCTTGGATCTCCTTCACTTCCGTCGCAGAAAGAACAGAAATCTCCACTGTCGAAATGGAGTCGAACGATTCTTAGGAAAACTTGCGAGACATTTACCCCGAAGCGTCGCGCAGAAGAAGAGGAAAGGAAGAGATGGCAGCAAGCAGAGGAAAAAAAAATAAGTGAAAGCCTTGATAAATACCGCGCATATAAATACAAGGTAGAAGATGAAACAGAGCGACAAGACTGTGTAATGATGAAGGAAACCAGACACAAGTTTTGATGTAACATTAAACATAAAAACTTTTTATTTATTTTCATTTAGTTATTTACACATTACATTGACCCTCAGAAACTACTCTAAGAGAAAGAACCTAACCAAGCGGTCGCTAGCAGCTTTACCCAAGACAAACCCTCAATGAAGCAATCTCTCGCACAAGAACCCGCCACCTATCCTAAAGAGTTCGATCTAACCATCCCTCATCTGAGCAGGAAAGCCCCCTCTAACAACCGACAACTCCACAGAGGTGCAACATCTCCTCCCAAGCAGCAAAGATCACCCCCCATAAAGCAAAGAATTCCTCACACAATGCGATGAGCTCTTTCTCCATCCAATCGATCCTCATCAGAACCTTGACAACTCCTCTATCACCATCCCCCCCCAGGATATCTCACAGTGCAGGCAAAATGTTCCTCAATCTTCACAAGACGGTGCATTAGGGATTCAGAGGACGCCCGATGTCCCTCAGTCACCTCCTCCCTCGTCGCGCTAGGGATGCCCTAGGAATCCAAGCCTTTACCTTCACCACAAGACGGTTCCCTTCGTTCGTCCTCTGGTCCGCAGCAACCTATTCCACGACAACCAAATACTTCGCAGGATCGGCATTAGTATCTGATGAAAGGAAAATGATAGTTGGGACCTTTATGGCTGCACTAAAGAAAGAAATATAAGTATTCAAGGCTGACGATTTAAACAACATACCCAAAACCCGGTCCCATTCAGACGTTGTGAAATAGTTAACATCCTCATCGATTTTTCCTAGCTCTCCACCCAGAAAGGAAAGACCATCCTTCGGCAGCTGGAGCGATAGTTCTGCTCTGGTCATCATCTTATCCATGCCGGCCTGAGGAACTATTGACCACACAACACTCTGAATAGGCGTTTCCCTCCCCCCGATAGGAATGTCCACCATCAACAGATGTCCGGCGGAACAATCGCCAGACTGGCCCTCGGTCTGTTCCGAAACTCGTTCTTACAACAAGCCTACATGAGAATCGGAGGACCCAATTTGATCCTCACGATCATCAGTTTTAAACCTCTTCACAAGCATATTCTTGCTCACTTCCTCCGCAGGAGCTTCATCCACCAGTTTTCGCTTCATATCCAAATTATCGGGCTTTGGCTAAAACGCCACAAAGAGCCTTAAGGAGCGCATCTTTGTCGATAGACGAGGCTCTCTCGCCGGACATCGTTGTAGACTCAAGTAGAAGGGAAAAAGATCTAAAGCATGAAAAGGAAAAAAAATTGTGCAAGCCCTCTCCTGCTCTATGGCTTATTTATAGTAGCCTGGGTGCGGGAATCCATAAAAGTCATTTATTAAGTAATTATGTCATTCAATTTTGTAGTTGTATTTTTGTATCAGTAAAATGATTCTCTTATTCTTATGCGGGCATAACTTTCGAGAAAAAGGGAATCAAATAACTAAATATGTATACAAAAAATATTATGGCATGAATCACAAAGCAATCCGACATCAATGACAGAATACGATGGTCGGATGGTCGAGCGATCGGCAAATAACACGACATGGATCTCAGAAAGAACAACGATCAGAGAAGAGCGGATGATCGTTGGAGGATCGAACAATCGATCATGCACAAAATCGTCTGATCGGTTAATAAACCAAAAGTCTGGAGGTCATCCAAAGACAGTCTAGACGGTCAGCACGATTCAAGGCGACCGATCAGATATCAGCACCCCTGTCGATCGATTACTTACACAACCCAAATTCAATCGACCGACTGAGTTGGACGATCGACGAGCTCAATATCGGTCGGGCGACCTAATTTAATATTTTATTATATTTTTTGTGTAATTTACTAAAATAGCCCTTCAAAAGTTAATGAGGGGATAAATCTGTAATTGTAATATTCATACCCCTACGTCTATAAAAAGGGGTCATTTAACAGTAAAAGGTAATGCATTTCACGGTTTTCTATTGTTTCTTCTTTATCCAGCTATGTTATATTTCTTGAGTGAGTTTCCTGCACACTTTTGGATTCAACATAAATGGTTTCCTGTATGCTTCATGAATTAATTGTAAGTGCGATTTACATGAAAGTATATGCACAAAACCTATAGTTAACTATAACAATTATAAATCTAATTCAATTATAAGCAGAAATTATGTGAAATTCAAACCAAGTGAAACAATAAAGAAATACTTAAACACTAAAATATTTTCAGAGAAATCATTAATATATTATCTAGAAAAATAAAATCATACGAGCTCGAACAAAAAATTGGGTTAGAGAAATACAACCTAAAAGATGGAGACTTACAAGCAAATAATAATAATAATAATAATAATAATAATAATAATAATTCAACTTTTAATGTATGTGATTCAATTATCACTACTTATAAAAAAAGTTTTTGGTAGTGCTTATTAAAGGTACTTTTAAATAACGCTGCTAAAATATTAAAAAAATAAATAAAAATATTTAAAATCACTACTAAAAGCCTTTTTAGCAATAGAAATTACAGCAATTTAAAATCCGTTATAATGATATATGAGTGATTTTTGCCTTATGACAGACTGTATAAAATGTTGTCAAACTCTTTTTTTTTAGTAGAGCTTATATCATGAACAATAAATCAATGTGAATGCTTCTTCTCTCTTTCCTCCTCTCTTTTCAAATATCACATCCAATACATCATCTACATGTTAAAGAAATTTTCATACTAACTTTGTTCTTGAAACTATATATTGAAGATGAATTTGTGTTTATTATTGATGCTTGGTATCAAAGGTATCTTATGTAATTAAGAGATAAATTTATGTATGATGATTCAGATATATCTTTACAAGGAATGCAAGAGATACATCTATGTCTATTTGAAGAATATTGAATAAATAATTCATCAAAGTCAATTTTTACCAAGACAACCAAAATTGATGCGAGACTGTTGCTCTTCAGCAGCTTAGAATAGTTTATTCAAGATAGAATCCCAGCAGTTCTCTATTCATTAGGTTTCAAAAGTCATCTGCCTCTAGTGCTTTCTAGTGATCCTTGCTTTATTTGATTGTGGCTTCTCTGACCTTCCTATTTTTTGGCACGGGCTTCCTGCAATCTTTTATTCTAAGCTTTTATGGCAATAAAATTATGATTCAATCTAATATTCACATAGTAGAGTTCAGTGGCCATTGTATTTAGTATCTTTTTTATTAATTATTCAACTTCAGTGGTACTCTTGCACCTATCATTGGATTCTAACAAGATTTATTCCTTACTAAACTCTAGGGACTCTATCAACTACGTCTTCAATGATTATTCTTTTTATGGCTCTTTCTTTAGTAATTTTCTTTTAACCCTGAATAAGTTTCATTTCTATTATATTATAAGATCATAAATAAGGATCTTAAGCATTTACAAAAACTTAGTTTGTTTCTTGCATCAAAATTGTGGTTGGACGTGTATCCGTTTGAGTTTTGGAGGTCAACTTATTGATCAAACTAGGGACTTGAAGATTTTTGCCAAAGAGGGACTCCTTATACAAGTGTGAGGCTTCCTTTTGATGAAATATTTACCTTCTATTTTTACCATGCTCCCAATAGGGTTGTTGGTTAGATAACATAATTGATTCTAGTCAAATTGGATATACTATGATTTTCAACAACTGCATAAATTTATCATTTTTGTAAATTTCTTGCTTCTAAATTTCTGGTCTTTATTTGAAGAAAAATAACATTTAGTTTTTATCTAAACTGGTCTGTCATATTTTTTCTTTTATTAAAGGTTACACGTTTGTGGCTCACAAATTTATAGGCATCTTGCATTATTTTTTGCCTCTCATAGAGATTTAAAACAAAATTCATTGATAAAAAGGATGAACTAGAGGTTGGCTAATGGAAACCCTTCACATCTTGCCGCCTAAGTTCATTCTTGGTTTTTATTTTAAAAAAAACAAAAAAAACTTGCGCCCTGCAAATTTTTATGCAAGTTGCAATAATTCTTTCTTCTCATATAGATATACAACAAAAATCATTGACCCCGTAGTAAAATCAGAGGGTGGCTAATGGCTGCCCTCCCAATTGGGATAAACTATAAAGTACCTATATATGACATCAAACGTTTTCCCTAAATTAATAAAATATAAAATCTTTGCCCCCCATTACTATTTGGATAATTTTTGTACTTACTCTCCGTTTAATGCATGATTTATCCACTGCCTAAACTAGATCATGAGATGTCTTTTATTAACACCTCGGCTGGTAATCCAGATGATAGTTCTTACTATTTATGTGCTGAAAAAAGAGCTATTTGCAAACCATCATTTATGTATTAACAAAATTAGCACCGATGTTATTTTTTGGAACCATCAAACTCATGCATTTATATATGCCACAATCAAACCATTGTGAATTTGATAAAAGTGAAAAATTCGGTTGGGATGTTATAATGAATTTCAACATTTGGGGGAAAATTTGAAAAACCAATGCAAGGAGCTAGTTTTGTAAATAATGTTGTTTCAAGTGCTACATATAAAATTACCAATTGATTCTTTCAAGAGTGCTAAGTTAAAATTTATTTCTCAAATTAAAACTACAAACTAAGTACATCTTTTAATCAAATTCTAATTCAACAAAATAAAAATAATAATAATAATAATGGAAATATAGCATTATCAAATGCATAGGTTGAACGAATACATAAAAATATGCACACCTTACATCACCCGATATTGAGCATTCCGCTGGAATCTGATTAATACCACCCCCTGGATCTGCAAAAATTAACACACAAAATATGAATTGGCGTTCTATAAATAAAAATCCTCCTAAATCATTATAATCAGCTATATGCTGCTAAATAATTGCAAAATTACCAAAGCTGGCACTTGCATTTAAAAAAAATGAAAATGGCTTACAGTTCCATTGTGTTGGTTTCATAGTTGATGGTGTGGCAAATCCATATACCTTCTCCTTAGGATGCGAAGGAAAATCTTGATAAAAGCGTGATTGTATCACCTTGAGGGCTTCCATGGCCAACTCCAAAGGATTGATTGCCTGTCAGATCGACTTACTTTGTAAGCTCCTAGCTTTTATACTACTCATTATTCTTCTCAATGAAAATAAAAAGGGGCATTTACAACCAATTCCAACGTATTTACATATCTAAAACCTAAACTTTGTTTTTCTACATTTACAACGCCCAAATCTTTCATATCACATAAAAAATACCACTATTTTAACTTTTAAAATGTGAAATAATCATGCATAAATAAGACGGCATATATGAAAAAATTGAACTTTAGGTGGATAAGTAAATACATAAGAATTGAGTGGTATGTATGTAAATCTTCCAAAATAAAGAAAAACCACCTATAGTACTATATCCAAACTGGGAAAAGAACACAACCAAATAAAACTATGAGCTACATATATGGGGTTCTTCCCTCCCAGGCCTAGCAATAATCCAAATGAAGGAGACTCACAGGTGATTTAAATCAAATTAAAACCACAATCATTAGAAAAGAAAAAAAGGATAATTATTACCCAAAACGTTCGATTAAAAATTAGTTTATTTAACACTGAATTTGCAAAAGCAAATCAATAATAAGATCACAAATCCTGAACAATCAAAAGCAATTACTCAACATTCTCCAAAGCTCCCGCAATCATGCCATAACTAAGATTTCAAAAATCTAGACATCAAAAAGTTACCTTGTGGGGCAATCCACTGTGGAAAAGCTTTCCTGTAGCTCGAAGCTTCCAACTAATCATCCCGCCGGTACCAATGCACGGCTGCTTGTCAGCAGTATCAATCCAGAACCTTTAATAGACAGCCATTTAAAAATAAAAAAAGTCTCAAAAGTTAAAAGTTTTCATCTTCAATAAATCCACAAGAATTCAACGATCCACCAACTATCAACAGCGGATACTCACAAAGGGCCGTTTTTGAGCTTATCAAGCAGCCCATCCTTCACCAACGCATCCACCCCTATCCCAGGCACGGATGAATTTTCCTCATTGGCGATAAAAACGGCGACCACCGTATTCTTGAGCGGCGGCCTCGCTTCGCCGAGCTTCCGCATGAGCTCCGTTACGAGGGCGACATGCCCCAAGCAGTCAGTAGTCCCACGGCCCTTCAGCTTGTCACCATCCACGCTCAAAGAAAAGGGATCAAAATCCTGCGATTAGCCAAACGCTAGAAATATTATCCATTATAGATCGCGTTAATCAAAGTTTAGCCAACCAATAAGTGTTATGGAGAAGTTTATCCATTTAGAACCCTAATTTTGGTATTTTACAGGTAAATTATTGTAGTTCTATCCACATTTTATAACACTTTCACTCTAGAGGTTTTCAAGCCATCGTTCTTTCATGACAGAACGAATGTAAACACACTCCCATGCGATTGGCACAAACCCTAAGAAACAAAAAAGGCGAAATCAAATGAAAGCAAACCCAGTCGGCGGGATCGGCAGTGACGACGTCCATGTGACAGCCGACGAAAGAGAGAATCTTTTCAGGGGAGGAACCAGGGTACTCGACAATGATGTTACCGCGGCCCTCCGTGTAGCTGATGTGAGAAACGACAAGGGGACCGCCGGCAGTGGAGGTGCTGAGGGGTAGAAGTACGTCAAGAACATGGTTGGCGACGCGATCTTCATTGGGGATGAGATCGGGGGGGTTGTTCTGAACGTGACGGGCCTCTCCGACGATCTTTGAGAGCAGGGAAACGTAAGATTCGCGGTCCAGAGAACCTATTAGGTCTTTAAGCGAAGCAGAGTAAGAAGCCATTTTTCGCCGGAGGTGGCGAAGAGGAGAAGAGATTCGGAAAACGGTGGAGAGATTCGACTGCAGTTGGCGTATGGGAAATAAATGAAATTCTGATTAAAAAAAAAAGGGTTCTTTTTTGGTCAGGGAAATTACGTATTCCGATTTCCACCGTGGTGTCACGGACATTTAGTCCCACGTCTAGCAGCGTGTAGAGTAGAAAAGCGATGACATAAAGATCCCGAGGCTGCCACCTCCCGAAGAGCTCTTTTGAGAGCGTAGAGTGGTATCAGAGCGAGATGCTGCGCTACGGTTGTGGGGACTCTCCACGGTGTAGGGCCTCGGTGGAGTCGATCCGTGACGAGACCGTCACGTGATTGGGTGGAGGAGAATGTCACGGACATTTAGTCCCACATCGGCTAGGTGTAGGGCCGAAAAGCGATGACATAAAGATCCCTGCCGCCGCCTCTCGAAGAGCTCTTTTGGGAGCGTGACAATGGACTCCAAATGAGTAAGGCTCAAGCCACCTCGGGGGAAAAATTATTCTGTCGGAAATCTTGAACATATAATCGAGTTTGGAGATCATAATTGTCGGCTGTAACACAACCGTCATCCGGACGCAGCTCGTGTCTGGACTCCGGATGAAATAATTTTTCCAGCTTTGACCAACCTCTTGTTCGGTTCATTTGAAATAATTTTTGCTTGAAATAAGTTTGTATTAAAAATTGGTTAGTGAATAGCATATCTATATTAGGCTCAATTTACATATTTGTGTTCCTATTTAGCTCAAAATTAACTCATTTTAAATTTAAAAAATATTAACATCATAATAATAGAAATTTTGTATTAAAAAAACAGCTATAATGAAATTATGAAAAAAATTATTATTTCAATAAGTTGTTTACAATTTTTAGAGAGATAACATGATTATTATACAAAATTTTACATTAAAAAGTTTAATAAAAATACAAATGTGTCATTACTAATTAAAAAAAAAAAGACTAATCACAACACAATCTAAAATAAAATAAAATAAATAGAAGACAAAATTAAAATATTTATTTTGGGCTCTTACATTTCTTAAAAGTTAAAATATTTTATCAAGATTATTTTTTGAAGTCCGAACTGCCAATCTAGCATATACATCATGAACAAAATCTTAGATATTTTGAATCATAATTTAAAACAAAAAATTTTAGGACATCCTCTCAAAATGATAGTCAATCCAAAAATTATTTTTGTCCTTGCAATGAGTTGAACAATCAATTGAGCTTATGATAAAACATATACGAAAAATTAGAACTAAATATAAGTGTTCATGTGTTAGGGATGAATTCAGCTTTAGACTATCAGCCATAATAATCCATATTGAACAATTTCAATAGGCAAACAGAGCATCAATGTGCATAAACCAACCACGAAGACAGTCGAGAGAGGGCAACTCTAAACGAGTTAGTTATCAGTAAATAGTAAGACCAGTCGTAAAACCTTCATAAATCTTAAGGTTAAAGAGGTATTTCATCACTCTATTAGCACCAATATAATCAAAGATGCTATAACAAATCATCATTAGCTATATTACTAACACTTATAATTTATAAGCCAGCTATATAATTCATATAAAATCACAATAATTTGAATATTATCAAGTGCCAAGCAGAACATAAACAGAATATTTTGAATATCAAGTAATGGCCCTGATCAAAACTAGTTTTTAAAAATCTGAATGTTGAATACTCCCAATCAACAGAAAAAAAATTTCAAGAATGACATTTAAGCTTACTTCATGGTACAAGCCGCATCAAAGTTTGACGTAGAACTCAAACTTTAGGTGTTTGATATATAAATACAAAGAATTTGTGTGGTAACATATGTGATATGTATGCAAATCCAAAGGCATCAACAAACTTTAGGTCTTATATATGTAAATACAAAGAATTCATAAATATAAAAGCATGGCATGGATTTCATATAGCAAATATGGTTTCAATGGTGAAGGACACCTCTTGACTCCCTCTTCCTTCTTAATCTTTTAATTTCTACCAATATTACATTACAACAAATAAATAACATTAATAAAACAGAGATATTTAAGCTACTTCATGGCACAAGTGACACTAAAGTTTGACATACATGATAAAACTCAAGCTTTAAGTTTTAGATATGTAATAAGGTAAATACGATGAATTCGTGCACTCTTATAAAATGAATCAATAAATAGAAAAGGGCAAAAGTTTAGCATTAATGAAAGGAAAAATATAATCCGCCCCTAGCACCCAAATGAATAGAGGAATTAATCTCTGGCATAAATGAATAAAATTTAACTCATTAGTTTTTAAGGAAAAAAGCTTAGAAACTGAAAGTTAAACCAAATGATAAGAACTGAAATTGCATAAGCATTGTGTAATCCCAATGTAGCTATAGCTTGTAAGCAAAGCTATAAATCATAATGTCCAACAAATGAAATATGCAGCAAGCAAGAATTAAAATTATTACAATAAAATTAATATTCTATTGATCGAACCACATAGCCAATTAAATAGCAAAATTCTCTAATATAATGTTCTATTTCAAAATAGTTAGAACTAAAGCCATTGTTCATACTCCATCTGCATTCCATCATCAAAGTGAAGCAACCATAATAGTCTCGAAATAACCTATAAAATATTTATTCGGGCATTTTAACATCCAGATTTTCTTCCTTTAGAATGTCTTGCTGAAAAAAATATTTATCAAAAATTAGTTATAAGAGAAAAGTTAAACATATTCTAAAGAATTTAATGAGAGGTGATATTACAAAGGGAGCTTTGACATTTTTGTAGAAGAACGTATCCAATTAGATGCACAAATAAGCACATTTAATGTTTTTGTGAATAAATAACTCCTACGGTCATGTAGAACTCTCCCACCAGCACTAATACAGATTCTGACGCAACAGTTGTTATAAGAATCATCAAAATATATTTGGCGATTTTAGACAAACAAAAAAACTTGAGACTATTCAACATCTACCATTTAGGAACATCAAAATGATTATTATTGGTCATAAACAAACCGTCCTCAAGATAGATTCACAAATCCAACTTGGATGATTGAATAGAGCCCGATGATACAACAAAATCATTGAAGCCAAGCATATAATCAAAGTTATCAAATGAGAAGATTCATTGCCACTTTTCTAGCTGGCAATATCAGATATATATTGATTGTATATTTCTCAAATAACATCTTCAACTTCATGAATTTTAGATTCTAGTTCAACTAATGAATATATCTTCGGAAATGTTAAATGAATAAACTTTACACTTTGATAACATCAGATGAATATATCTTCAGAAATTTGGATTTCATAATATTAAACTTTAAGGTGTGAAATAGGTATATAATAATGTTTTCAATGCTATATATGTAAAATCTTTTTTTTTTTCATGTTTGAGAACAATGGCGGTCACGCTCAGCTTCACCATGAAAATAAAATTAGATATATGCATGCCAAAAAAAATGACATAACTCTAAATAAAAAGAATGCAAGTCCAAATGAAAAATTAGAAAATAGATTTTATAAAGAGCAGACTCAAACGAGGTTAGGAATCCCATACAAAAGGCAAGACACCTTCTAAGCTATCATACGAAAGCCAAACTAAGCAACAATGATACTCAATCCCTATGAAACTATGAATGTAAATATCCTCATGAATCCAAGACTTAATCATGGTAGACTTCAAGAACTTTGTTTGAGTCTTGCAACAGTTGAATATCATCATCACTCTTACCAAACAAATCATCCTCAAGTTCAGAAACCAAGAATCAAGTGTACTATAAACATTTGCTCAGGAATTTGAAGAAAACAAGCAAGACACCTTCCAAGCTATTGCTATAAAGTGGAAATATGACTTAAATCATCTCATGGATAGCATCAACAAACATAGAGGCCTTCCAAAAGAGCTGGTTGAGCCTTTCCATATTTGGATATCAACATTGCTCGCACAAAAAAAGAAAAATGCAAGTGTAGGCTGACTAAGAATTAAGTGAGCGATCTATCATATTGAGAGAAAAATAACTGTAGCATACAAACTCAATTTAAATATTCAAGAGTAATATTGATGCGAGAGCATATCACAAAACCGTGGTGGGCACCGGCAATCTTGTTGCATGATTGATGCCATCCCGTTGTCGGCAAATTTTTAGGTTGTGTTTTGTTTTGAAGAGGGGTCGTCTAACAGAAATCTGTCGGCGAATTTTTTAATTTAATTAAAATAAATAATTTGAAAAGGAGTATTTGATTTTGAAAATAATTTTAAATTTGAAGGTTTTAAGATATGAGATTAAACCTATCTCACGTCCCAAATAGTTTATATAAACGAGCACCGCACCACAAACCGTGTATCTATCCCTAAGGATAGACACACTGCTTGACGGTGGGGCTCGATTAAATAAACTAGAAGATTTGTGACATCCGTTTGGTCTGCGAACCAATTTTATAAGCCGACAAAATTCCTCTGGTTAATATGAAAACATTAAACAGGGTTTATATTACCTGGGTTCTTCAAAATTCCCTATAAGGGCAAGCCCCTATAGTTAATTACATCTTAAGTGATGGGAATCACCTAAGAAAACTCTCGATAGTAATCAATAATTCTACTCTCAAGGATTTCAAAGTTTAAGTTTTCAAGGGATTGAATTTTGAAATTTCAATAGGGAATGGATCGAGTTTGGAACATTTTGTTTTGGGAATCCAAAGGAAGAAAAGTAGGAGAAATCACAGATTCGAAGTGAACTTCGGTAATTTCCCGACTATCCTATTGTTTGACTTAAATTTAGGAAAGTCCTAATATTTATTTAAATGTTTTGATTTTGTCAATTTTAATTAATTAGGACTTATATTTATACGATAGAATCATACAAATAAGTTTCAAAGATGTGAGGGTTTATATCGTATCAGACGACTACCTCGGAATCCTAAGTCTGGTTAGGGCTTAATTTGCAAGGCAAGCGCCTAACGAAGAATTGAGGATTTATATTGCACTAGGCAAACTACCTCGAAGTCTTATGGCTTTGTTATTTAATTCTAGGAAAGTTTTGCTGAAGTAGGTTCAAGTTTCGCTGACGACGATGGCCGTGCTGCCCACCATGCTCCGAGCTCCTTATTGTTGCAGAGGTTTAGTTTTAGAAATCATAAATCAGGAGATGAGAAAAGTGTTTTGGTTTAGAGAAAATCTTAATTTCCAAGTGTTTTTTACGTTTTAATTAAAACAAATCTTAAAGTTGATTATAACGACACCGGTTAAGATCCCACTGGTTCCATCCTTCCGGCATCATTATTTTTATCGGATTCACTTAGTCCGTATGAATTTGCTAAACTCAACTGAATGAGTTCCACACTTTCATTTAGACCAGTGGAAATCCCGTTAAGCAACACGTAGGTTACATCATCCGAGGTATTCCCGATCATCCAACAGGACGTTTTAATTTAGTTGCAATTGTAGTTTTGTGTTCGTTTGTGATTAAATTTTGAGTTGTTTTATATTTTGAAATGTTGTGGCGGTGAATTTTATCTTGCAATGACTTTTAACTTAGTTTTGGTTTCAGCTTTAGGGCTATCCTAAAGGTGTGAGTTTTCATGCAACGATTGTCTTATCATGCAAGAAAAGTAAAGTGCATTCGCAATAAAGTAAATTGCAATAATGTAAATTGCAAGAAAGTAAATTGCAATAAAATAAAAGCGTACCTGGAGGGTCTTCTCGTCATCCCAAGCTACACTTAAAACACAATTAGAATATTTAAGCAAGTTCCTAGTAAAGCTAAAGGAAGGGTTATGGTTTTCTACCAAATTCCTAATCCTATAGCTAGTCATTTCCTATGACGTCTAGTGTCTTTGAATTTTAGTTTAAGGATGATTTTCTTCATCAAAGAACAATTAAATTCAATTTTTCTTATAAATATCCTATCATATTGAGGAAGTGCTTAAGAAGAATCTTAAACATCTTTTCAATATTTCTAGGATTGTTTTAAGTCCAAATGGATTTAATTATATAAATGAATTAATCGTCCGAGAATTCAAGTTTTGTTGTTATCTTGCTCGAGTGAACTAGGACATTTGAATATCTTATAAGTGAAGTAACGTTTCATTTAATGTTCGTTTAGGAGTTATGATAACTAAAACTTTCAAGCGGTAAATTAAGTATTCAAATGATTTGTGATTTAGTTTAATTTCCATTAATGATTTTAAATTTGGAATAGTGTTCAAGTTATTTTAGATTTATTTTGAGTTCTTTATGTCTTTGGTGATGTTATATTTAATTTAATTTAATTTAATTTAATTTAATTTAATTGAGTTTTAATTTAATTTAATTCAATATAGTTCAATTTAATTTGATTTGATGTTTAATTAATTTGATTTGATTTAATTTTAATTTAATTTGATTTAATTTAATTTAATTTAATTTAATTATTTAATTTAATTTAATTTGATTTAATTTGATTTAATTTAATTTAGTTTAATTTAATTTAATTTAATTTAATTTAATTTAATTTAATTTAATTTAATTTAATTTAATTTAATTTAATTTAATTTAATTTGTTTAATTTAATTTAATTTGATTTAATTTAATTTAATTTAATTTAATTATTTAATTTAATTTAATTTGATTTAATTTGATTTGATTTAATTTAATTTAATTTAATTCAATTTAATTTAATTTAATTTAATTTAATTTAATTTGTTTAATTTAATTTAATTTGATTTAATTTAATTTAATTTAATTTAATTTAATTTAATTTTAATTTAATTTTATTTATTTTATTTAATTTAATTTTAATTTAATTTTATTTTAATTTTAATTGAAATTTTTAAAAGAGTTTAATAATTTAATTTTAGTTTAATGATTAAGTCTTTTAGTATATTTTAAGTTTGAGTTATCATTTTAATTATGAATTGAATATTAATGAGATAATTAATTTAGGGTTTTTAAATTAAAGAATAAATCTCTTCCTAATAATATCCCTATTTTAATAATTCCAATTTTATTATTCTTCCAAATTTAATCAATTATTTAATTAAAGTTTAATCATTTTAAAATTATTTAATGGGTTTCTACCCTTTAATTATTTAAATTTCAATCATCCAAATCAAATTAGGATCAAATATTTTACTTGTTAATTTTTTATTAAACCTAAAGTTTTAATTAATGGTTAAAATTTTAATTACCATTTTACCCTTTAAGCTTAATGATTTCATAACTCACTAAATTGAACTCAAATGAACTTGAAATTTTTATGTGACTTCACTCATATGTCAAAAAAGACATGAGAGGAGAAAATGTGATTTTTCTGTATTTAATTTATTTATATAATTATTTTTGGTGAAAAATAGAGATTTTCAAGGAAAATTTAATAACATGACCAAGGGAAAGTTTCTGTCCTTAAGAAAATTAGGGGACATTCCTAATGACCAGAGAACCACTTGGACCAATTTTGGTGATTTTTTGAATTATATTATTTTTATTATAATTATTTTAAGTTTTGGAGTGTTAATCAATTTAAAAATAAAATAAAGGTTGAAAAATGGATTTTATAATTTTCAAAAATCTCTTGGATATCAAGGAAACCAGAGAAGCAAATTTTGTAATTTTCTGATTTTTCTATGATTTATTATAATTATTTTAGTGAAAATGCTAGAAAATACATTTTTTTTTAATTTTAAAATACCTTAAAGCTTTAAAATTTAATATCTCACTAAATAGACCTAAGAAAAATGTGGGATTTGTTCCTATGTGATTAAAATTCAAAATGTGACATTTTGGTGAATTTCATTATTTTTGTGATTTTTATTATTTTTTAATTATTAAAAATATTAAAATATTATTAAAAATCAACTTTTTTAGAAATTTGAAATTTTAATTTTCATAGGTTCCCCTGATATCAGAGAGGCTCCAAAACCAATTTGGTGAATTTTTGAAAGGTATTTTAAAAGTTATGAATTTTTAAAGTTTAAAATGGCTAAGTGGCTTAATCAACCCAATTAGTGGGGCTAACCAAGTCCAATTGACCTCAAAATTTTATGGTGGATTCCTCTGATCCTAAAGGTCAGTGGAGAATTGATTTCAAGTCAATTTGATGCATGGTTAACTCTAATTAATTAGAGATCTATTTTGGGTGTTTAAGCCAATTAGGGTTGTTTTAAATGAACTAAGTCAAAACCTATTTTTCCTAGGGTTCTCTGGTCATAAGGAACACCACCAAATTTTCCTAGAATTTATTTCACAACATGCTATTTATTGGAATTAAAATATTCAAAACGAGTAACATGAACTTGAAAAATCAATAACTCTTCATAGGGATGACCTCCGACTTTGGAAAATTCAGGGAATGTTCCCAAATTCGGAGGCTTCAAAAGCCCTATGGTCTCATGACATGATGAATTGTATACATGCATGGAGAATTAAAATAATGCAGAGAGTAAATAAATTATAAAAAATAAAATACTTCGATTAAATTAAATGATTTCTTTTCCACATTATTCTCCTCTCGTTCACCGAGCAAGAGGGTATTTTTATTTTATTTTTCTGATTTTTCTACACAGAGATATGAATTTTTGAAGTTTAGGGAATTAAATAAATAGAAAAATACCCTAATTTTCTATTTATCCACGCGGCGCCGCGTCAACCTCGGCAGCTCCGAACGCACACGCGTCGCGCTTCCATTCGACGCCGCCACCTGAGTCAGCAGCCCGGGCCCCGCGGTTCTCGTATCGTCTCCTGGTCCGACGCCATCTGAGCCGTTCGTCCGCGCGTGTATTGAATGGACGGCATCCGTTCATCGTCCCCGAGCGTCCTCACCCGAGAGCCGTCCACACTAAACCCCTAAGATCTCACTCGATACTCAATGGATTTTCATGTTCTTATGCTCTATGGATTCGTCTCGAAGAGACGAACACATCTATACGGTTAACATGCATCGAAATTAAGGCATTTGAAATGGAGAATCTCCGAAGCTCGGGATAAAGAATTAGCTCATACCTTTGCTCGGAGAAGTGCGGCTTCAATCCGAGAGTTGTTGCACCTTCGATTGGATCCCGACGAAGCTACGAGATGAAGTCTCCCGGTCCGGTGAATTGTCCGGATGTGATTTCGACCAAGCCCGATCACAAAGCTTGGAGGCCGGAGCAACTCGGGTGGACTCGGAGATGGGGCTTTGCTGCGTGGACAACTTCCTTGGTCCAGTGAAGGTGTAGAACCAATCAATTTAGGAATTGGCTCACCTGTGGAGAAGTGTCCCGGTTTTGGGTGGAATTTCAACTCGAAATCGAGCTCGCGAGAGGAGAAATGGCAGGGGGATCTCACCTGGGATCAAGTGCTCTATGTATGGGGAGGAGTCCGGAACAATTTTGGCGAGTTTTGGCAAGGTTTGTGCTTAGCTCTCTTCCATGGCCGAGAGGGGTGGAGTTTAAATCAGGAGAGGGTGGAGGGCCTCCCGTGGGGAGTCGAGGCATGGGATCGACCGCTCCGGTGAGGAGAAGAACGACCATGGTGACCACTAGGCATGGGGCGGCTCGGCGAAGTGAGAATTTCAATGTTGGCTCACATGCGAGCTCTCGACCATGGTGTTTTCCGGCGGCCCAGTGGCCGGCGGCCGTGCATTGGTCACCATCTTGGTCGTGGAGGTCGTAGTCGGGGCTTAGTGCAATCAATTAAGCATTGGCCATGTGTAAAGGGTTTGATTTAGATGGAATGGGGGCATGGCTAAATTTGAACCTAAATGGGTCAACCCACCCATTTGGGCTAGGTGCACCACCCAAGGCCTGGTTTTGGTCGAGGGAAAAGTGATTTGGCTCGAGCATAATCGGTAGGGTCAAGTCACCATCCAAGCACAATTAGGCATAAGCATGGTTAGGGGAATCATGGGAGTGGTTAATCACCTTTAGGAATTAAGGAAAGAGTCTCCTCCTTTTGCCCAAAATGGCATGGTGACATGTAAAGAGGCTCTCATGGCTTGCATATGGCTTGTGCATGGCTCCATGGCTCCATTTGGCTTGGGAAAAGGTTGGGTCAATTTCATAAAAATGGGTTTTAAGAATTTTGGATATTTTGGGGTGATTTGGCATGTGGCTTGATTTGGAATTATTTGATTGATGATTTTGGAACTTAGGGACAATTTTGATTAAATGGATGATGAAAGGAAGTGTCATGTGGGCTTTGGATGAATTTGGGCTTTTGAATTTGAAGGGAGTGGGCTTTTAGGAAAGTTTAAGGGAAATGGGCTTTTGATTTTAGAATGGGCATTTGGATAAAAAATTTTATGAAGAACTTTGTCAAATAAATGTCATAATTGATTTAGGGATGTTTTATGAAGGGCTTGGAATCAATTTGATGTGATTTGAAGTTGAATTGGTTTGAATTTGGATTTATTTGATAAGTGGGCCTCTGTAGGTCCAAGTGGGCCAAGTTGGGCTAATGTTGGGCTAGGGTTGAAATTGATGTAAAATCAATGTTGAGAAATGTTTATGGGAGTGTTTCAAAGAGGTTTTGGCTTTGGTTGGGCTTTGATTTTGGGGTTTGGGCTCATTTGGGTTAGGTTTGGGTTTAGGTCAAAATTGGGCCTTTTGGTTTTGGGTTGAATTTGAGTGGGGTTTGGGTCTAAATTTTGGGCAAATCATGTTAGTGTTTTGTTTGTGGGGATGCTAAGGAAGATTTAGAAAAGATTTGGGGTTAATTGGAGTTGAATTGGGTGAGTTTGGGTTAGGTTTGGGTCATGGGTCCAAATTGGACTTTAAGGCCAAAAGTGAAATTGGATCCAAATGTCAATCAAATTGGACTTGGATTTGGTCTAGATTGGTGTTGGGAATGTTAAATTGAAGTTTAGAATTGAATTGGACCAGAATTGGGGTCAATTGGGTGGGTTTGGTTTGACATTGGGTTCACTTAGGGTTAAAATGGGTCAAATCGGGGTTTTGACAAAAGTAGGGTAAATTAACAAAATTGGCCCATGGTGTAATTGGACAAAATGAAATTGGGAATATTTGGGATTTTATGGAATTTTCTGGGAATTTTCTGAATTTTTGGATTTTTGGGCCAAGAGGGGTATTTTGGGTATTTGGAGGGTATTGGGAGGTTTTCTTGGAATTTTTGGTATTTTTGGGTATGGCTGATCAGTTTAAGTGATGTGGAAATTTTTGGGATTGATTTTGGAGAATTTTGGGTAATTTGGAAATTTTTGAGAAATTTGGGTAATTTCGAGGGTTTGGGTAGATTAGCAGGCGTAGGGTCCGGGGTCAAAAATCGAAAATTTGGGAAATTGAATATTTGGTGAATTTGAGTGGAGAGAAGTCATTTTGGTTGAGCCCGGAAGCCATATCAAGCCCATGTGAGCCATGAAGGGACTCATTTGAGGCATTCACTATGTTGTTCCTAACCCTCTGACCGAGGGCTTAGGGGTTAAGGATCATCCATGCGAATCACCTACACGAGTCGGAGGTTAAGTTAGGTATGGTTGTGGTTTTAGGAAGTGTGTGAAAGTGTAGTGTACAAGTGTAGTGTGTGTGTAAGTCAACCCCTTCACTGCACCAGGCCACGCTGGGGCGGTCCTAGGCCCAAAGAGTCCTATAGGAACTCATCCTTTAAACTTCCACATTCGATTTCAACCCTCTAGGTGATTAGGGGTCTACGATCAAGTTTGTGGAGTTTGCAGGGAGTTAAGAAGTGGTTTGAATTTCTAAAAGGTGGGTCCCAATTCTAGTCCTCTAATATAGTCAAAGGAAAAGCCTAAGGCTAGATCCTAAGTACTAAAGAGAAGAAGAGGAGACCTCATCAAAAATGAGGTCAACACCCGTCATGTGTTTTTCATGATTCCAGGTTTCACTTGCTATACCCTCGGGTTTGCGGGTGATCGAACAGGGCCAACACGCATGTTATAAGAATTTTGGATTTTAATTCTGTTGGTTTTATGAATTTGAGAGACGTTTCTCTGAATTTTTCTCTCTTGATGATGCATCCTCTTCCTTTCGCAAGTGGTGTATTTTTATATTACTTAGGAGCAGGTACCATAACATGTTAATTCACCTTATGATTGTTGTTTTCAGCCAAGGCAACAACCGGATGACTCTTATCCCCATTGAAACATTGTCAATCTAGCATTTTATATTCCCCTTATAATTTCATAACTATATCCATGTTGACCTCATTTTTGATGAGGTCTTCCCTTCTTCTTTTTAGTGCTTAGGATCTAGCCTTAGGCTTTTCCTTTGACTATCTTAGAGGACTAGAATTGGGACCCACCCTCTAGAATTTCAAACCACTTCTAAACTCCCTGCAAACTCCACAAACTTGACTATAGACCCCTAATCACCTAGAGGGTCGAAATCAAATATGGAAGTTTAAAGGATGAGTTCCTATAGTGACTCTTCGGCCTTAGGATCGCCCAGGCGGCCTCGGTCCATGAAGGGCCGACTTACACTACACTTACACACTACATTTCCACACACTTCCTAAAACCACACCCATACTCAACTTAACCTCCCGACTCATGTAGGTGATTCACATGGATGGTCCTTAACCCCAAGCCCTTGGCTAAGAGGTTAGGAACAACATAATGAATGCCTCAAATGAGTCCTCTCATAGCTCATATGGGCTTGAAATGGCCTCATGGCTCAACCAAAATGACTTCTTTCCACCAAAATTTACCCAATCTTCAATTTCCCAAATTTTCAATTTTTGACTCCCAGGCCCTACACCTACTAAACCTACCCAAAACCTTGAAATTACCCAAATTTTTGCAAAATTTCCAAATTACCTAAAATTCTTCAAAATTATTCCCAAACATTTCTACACCACTCAAATTGACCATCTATATCCAAAAATACCAAAAATTCCAAGAAAACCTCCCAATACCCTCCAAATACCCAAAATACCCTTCTGGCCTAAAAATCCAAAAATTCAGAAAATTCCCAGAAAATTCCAAAAAATCCCAAATATTCCCAATTTCATTTTGTCCAACTACACCATGGGCCAATTTTGTCAATTTACCCTACTTTTGTCAAAACCCCCAAATTGACCCATTTTAACCCTAAGTGAACCCAATGTCAAACCAAACCTACCCAATTGACCCCAATTTTGGTCCAATTCAATTCTAAACTTCAATTCAACATTTCTAATACCAATTTAGACCAAATCCAAGTCCAATTTGATTGACATTTGGATCCAATTCCACTTTTGACCTTAAGGCCCATTTTTTGACCTAAGCCCAAATCCAACCCAATTCAAACCCAAACCACCTTAAATCTATTTCAAATTATCCATGAAACATCCCTAAACCAAAACCAACAATTATTTGGCCCAACCTTTTACAAAAATTTTTATCCATGAACACATTCATAAACTTAAAAGCCCACTTCCCTTAAACCCTTCTAAAAGCCCATTTCCTTCAAAATTCAAAAGCCCAAATCTACCCTAAAGCCCACATGACATCTCCATTTGTCATCCATTTAATTAAATCCATTACCTAAGTCCTAAAATCATCATTGAATTATTCCAAATGAAGCTTCATCCAAATTCCCATCAAATTACCAAAAATTTCTTAAAACCCATTTTTATGAAATTGACTCAACTTTCTCCAAGCCAAAGACAAGCCATGCAAGCCATTGACAAGCCACATGAAGCCATGGGAGGCTTGACATGTGACCATGCCATTAATGGTAAAAGGAGGGGCTCCTTTCCTAATCTTTCATTAAGCCTTTTTTACCTTAAGCATGTCACACACTAAACCATGTTTAGCCACCTCATCATGGATAGAGACCACACCACTCTCCCTTGGCTGACCCAACTGATCCTCTCAGCCCAAAATCAGGCCATGGGGAGGTGAACCAAGCCCAAAAGGTGGGTTGACCCATTTGGACCCAAAATAGGCTCATCCCCCATTCCATTTCAATCCAACTCCTTTACACATGGCATTTGCCAATTGCCTACACTAAACCCCGCCCCCGACCCACTCGACCAAGATGGTGACCATTGCTCGGCCGGCCGGCCACCGAGCCGCCGGAAAACACCATGGCCGAGAGCTCACATGTGAGCCAACATTGAAATTCTCACTCGCTGAGTCGCCCCATGCCTAGTGGTCACCATGGCCGATCTTCTCCTCACCGCAGCAAGCTCGATCCCAAGCCCTAACTCCCTCCGAGAGGCCTTCCACCCTCTCCTATTTAAACCCCTCACCCTCTCGGCCAAAGGAGGTGCCGAACAAAACCTTAAGGAAACTCGCCAAAATCACTCCGCATCACTCTCCACACATGAGCACCGGATCCCCACCGAATTCCGGCCCCGATTCCTCTAGCTGAGCCCAATTTTGAGCTCAAACTTTAGCCCAAAAACCAGGACACTTCTCCACAGTGAGCCAATTCTCAAATTGATTGGCTCTACACCTTCACCAGACCAAGGGAAGGTGTCCACCATCAAAAGCCCCATCTCCAGGCCACCCAGTTGCTCCAGCCTCCAAGCTTTGTGATCGGGCTTAGTCGAAATCATATCCGAGCAATTCACCGGACCGAGAGACTTCATCCGGAGCTTGCTGGACCCAATCGAAGGTGCAACAACTCTCGGATTGAAGCCACACTTCTCCGAGCCAAGGTATGAGCTAACTCTTCATCCCGAGCTTCGAAGATTCTCATTTCAAATGCCTTAGTTTCAATGCATGTTAACCGTATGGATGCGTTCGTCTCTTCAAGACGAATCCATGTAGTATAAGAACGTAAAAATCCATTGAGAATCGAGTGAGATCTTAGGGATTTAGTGTGGACGGCTCTCGGGTGAGAACACTTGGGGACGATGAACGGATGCCGTCCATTCGATACACGCGCGGACGAACGGCTCGAGATGGCGTCGGACCGAGAAACGGTGCGAGAACCGCGGGGCCCGGGCTGCCGACTCGGATGGCGGTGCCCAATCACAGCGCGACACGTACCCCTTCGGAGTCGCCGATGTTTCAGCTGGCGCCGCGTGGATAAGTAAATAATTAGGGTATTTTCTTATTTATTTAATTCCCTAAACTTCAAAAATTCATATCTCGTGTAGAAAAATCAGAAAAATAAAATAAAAATACCCTCTTGCTCAGATGAAGAGAGGAGAATAATGTGGAAAAGAAATCACTTAATTTCATCAAATATTTTATTTTTTATAATTTATTTACTCTCTGCATTGTTTTAATTCTCCATGCATGCATACAATTCACCATGGCATGAGACCATAGGGCTTTTGAAGCCTCGAATTTGGGAACATTCCCTGAATTTTCCAAAGTCGGAGGCCATCCCTATGAAGAGTTCTTGGTTTTTCAAGTTCGAGTCACTGTTTTGAGTATTTTAATTCCAGTAAATAGCATGTTGTGAAATAAATTCTAGGAAAATTTGGTGATGTTCCTTATGACCAGAGAACCCTAGGAAAAATAGATTTTGGCTTAGTTCATTCAGAACAACTCTAATTGGCTTAAACACCCAAAATAGGTCTTTAATTAATTAGAGTTAACCAAGCATCAAATTGACTTGAAATCAATTCTCCACTGACCTTTAGGATCAGAGGAATCCACCATAAAAATTTGAGGTCAATTGGACTTGGTTAGCCCCACTAATTGGGTTGATTAAGTCACTTAGCCATTTTAAACTTTAAAAATTCATAACTTTTAAAATACTTTTCAAAAATTCACCAAATTGGTTTTGGAGCCTCTCTGATATCAGGGGAACCCAAGAAAATTAAAATTTCAATTTTCTAAAAAAGTTGATTTTTAATAATATTTTAATATTTTTAATAATTAAAAAATAATAAAAATCACAAAAATAATAAAATTCACCAAAATGTCACATTTTGAATTTTAATCACTTAGGAACAAATCCCACATTTTTTCTAGGTCTATTTAGTGAGATATTGAATTTTAAAGTTTTAAGGTAATTTTAAAATTAAAAAAAAATGTATTTTCTAGCATTTTCACTAAAATAATTATAATAAATCATAAAAAATCAGAAAATTACAAAATTTATTTCTCTGGTTTCCTTGATATCAGAGAGATTTTTGAAAAATATAAAATCCATTTTTCAACATTTATTTTATTTTTTAAATTAATTAACACTCCAAAACTCAAAATAATTATAATAAAAATAATATAATTCAAAAAATCACCAAAATTGGTCCAAGTGCTTCTCTGGTCATTAGGAATGTCACCTAATTTTCTTAAGGACAGAAACTTTCCCTTGGTCATGTTATTAAATTTTCCTTGAAAATCTCCATTTTCCACCAAAAATAATTATATAAATAAATTAAATACAGAAAAATCACATTTTCTCCTCTTATGTCTTTATTGACATATGAGTGAAGTCACATAAAAATTTCAAATTCATTTAAGTTCAATTTAGTGAGTTATGAAATTATTAAGCTTAAGGGGTAAAATGGTAATTAAACTTTTAACCCTTAATTAAAACTTTAGGTTTAATAAAAAAATCAACAAGTAAAATATTTGATCTTAATCTGATTTGGATGATTAAAATTTAAATAATTTAAGGGTAGAAACCCATTAAATAATTTTAAAATGATTAAACTTTAATTAAATAATAGATTAAATTTGGAGGAATGATAAATTGGAATTATTAAAATAAGGGATATTTATTAGGAAGAGATTTATTCTTTAATTTAAAAATCCCTAAATTAATCATCTCATTAATGTTCAACTTTTAATTAAAATGATAATTCAAATTCAAAATATTAAAAGACTTAATTAAATTATTAAACTCTTTAAAATTTCAATTAAAATTAAAAATAAAGTAAATTAAAGATAAATTAAATTAAAATTAAATTAAATTTAATAATTAAATTACATTAAATTAAAACAAATTAAATTAAATTAAACTAAATTAAATAATTAAATTAAATTAAATCAAATAATTAAATTAAATTAAATTAAATAATTAAATTAAATTAAATTAAACAATTAAATTAAATTCAATAATTAAATTAAATTAAATTAAATAATTAAATTAAATTAAACAATTAAATTAAATTAAATAATTAAATTAAATTAAATCAAATCAAATTAATTAAATACCAAATCAAATTAAATTGAACTATGTTAAACCAAATCAAATTCAATTAAATTAAATTAAATTAAATATAAAGCAACTTGAACACTATTCCAAATTTAAACCCTTTAACTTAAATCAAATCATTTGAATACTAATTTACCCTTGAAAGCTTTGATTATTATAACTCCTAAATGGAACATCAAATGAAACGTTACCTCACTCATAGGATATTCAAATGTCTTAGTTCACTGAGCAAGTTAACAAGATTTGAAAACTTCGGACGATCGATTCATTTATATAATTAAACTCATTTGGACTTAAAACAATCCTAGAAATATTGAAAAGATGTTTAAGATTCTTCTTAAGCACTTCCTCAATATGATAGGATATTTATAAGAACAATTGGACTTAATTATTCTTTGATGAAGAAAATCGTCCTCAAACAAAAAAAAACACAAAGAACTTAGACGTCATAGGAGATGACTAGCTATAGGATTAGGAATTTGGTAGAAAACCATAACCTTTCCCTTAGTTTTACCTAGGAACTTGCTTAAATATTCTAATTGTGTTTTAAGTGCAGCTTGGGATGACGGGAAGACCCTCCGTGTACGCTTTTATTTTATTGCAATCTACTTTCTCGCAATTTACATTATTGCAATTTATTTAATCGCATTGCACTTACTTTTTCTTGCATGGTAAACAATCATTGCATGAAAACCCACACCTTTAGGATAGACCCTAAAACTGAAACCAAATTAAGTTAAAAGTCATTGCAAGATAAAATTCACCGCCACAACATTTCAAAATATAAAACAACTCAAAATTTAATCACAAACGGAACACAAAACTACAATTACAACTAAATTAAAACGTCCTGTTGGATGATCGGGAATACCTCGGATGATGTAACCTACGTGTTGCTAACGGGATTTCACACGGTCTAAATGAAAGTGTGGAACTCATTCGGTTGAGTTTAGCAAATTCATCTGGACTAAGTGAATCCGATAAAAATAATGATGCCGGAAGGATGGAACCGTGGGATCTTAACCGGTGTCGTTATAATCAACTTTAAGATTTGTTTTAATTAAAATACAAAAACACTTGGAAATTAAGACTTCTCTAAACCAAAACATTTTTCTCATCCCCCGATTTATGATTTCTAAAACTAAACCTCTGCAACAACAAGGAGCTTCGAGCATGGTGGGCGGCACGACCATCGTCGTCGACAAAACTTGAACCTACTTCGACAGAAACCTTCTTAGAATTAAACAACAAAGCCATAGGACTTCGAGGTAGCTTGCACTAGCGCAACATAAATCCTCAACTCTTCGTTAGGCATTTGCATTGCAAATTAAGCCCTAACCTGGTCTTAGGATTCCGAGGTAGTCGTCCGATACGACAATAAACCCTCACATCTTCTGATGCTATTTGTTTGATTTTATCATACAAATATAAGTCCTAATTAATTAAAATTGGCAAGATTGAAATACTAAATAAACATTAGGACTTTCCTAAATTCAAGCCAAACAATAGGATAGTCGGGAAATTACCGAAGTTCGCTTCGAATCAGTGATTTCTCCTACCTTTCTTCCTTCGGATTCATAAAACAAAATGTTCCAAAATTTGATCCATTCCCTATTGAAACTCCAAAATTCAATCTTTGAAAACCTTAAACTTCGAAATTCTTGAGAGCGAATTATTGATTATTATCGAGAGTTTTCTTAGGTGATTCCCGTCACTTAAGATGTAATTAACTATAGGGGCTTGCCCTTATAGGGAATTTTAAAGAACCTGAGTAATATAAACCCCGTTTAATACTTTCATATTAAGCGAGGGAATTTGTCGGCTTATAAAATTGGTTCGCGGACCAAACGGATGTCACAAAACTTCTAGTTTATTTGATCGAGCCCCACCATCGACGGTGTGTCTACCCCTAGGGACAGATACACGGTTTGTGGTGCGGTGCTCGTTTATATAAACTATTTGGGATGTGAGATCGGTTTAATCTCATATTTAAAATTATTTTCAAAATCAAATACTACTTTTTTTCAAATTATTTATCTAAATTAAAATTTAAATTCGCCGACAATTTCTGTTAGGCGACCCCCTTTTAAAATACAATACAACCTAAAAATAAGCCGTACAATCCATTCAAAACCTGCTTCTCAAATTCTTTATAGGGGTCCTAGAACTGTATTATCTTGTACCCAAGCCAGACAAACACAAAATTTTTTGGGATTTATTTTTTTAGCCCAAAATTTAAATTCCAATAAGAAAAATTTTCAGCATACTCTAACCATTCCTATCACAATTTTTAATCCAAACCCCAAAATTTTCAAAACTTCAATTTTGCTACATTAACTAAAATTTCACCCCAACAACTACGCCAAAACCTAAGCCCCAACCAACCATAATTTGCAATCAGACATCCACCAAACCCTAATCCGAATAAAAGACACACTGTCGTCAAGAATAAATCTATAAAAAGATGTTCAAGCACTTACCCTAGAGGACATGCAGCAGGAAATCCTCCAACTATAAAGAGACTTACTACTTTTAAGAAGAGACAATTCAATGAGGTTACCCATAGCTGACTTGCAAAAATCGAGGGGAGGGAGTGAATCCCTTCCATTGGGGAGTTTCTAGTGACAAATCACCAATATCCTGTAGATTTGACATGAAATATTAAAAGAGAACCCAAAATTTTAGAGTAAAGATTGACTTGCCATATTTTGATGCCCACAAGGATTTGGATGAGTTTATTGAGTTGCTTCTGATAATGGAATGGGTCTTTAAGAAGTTAGACTTAACACTTCCTTGTAGTGGGAGAAGTTAGACAACAATAAGGATACAAATCAAGTACCTATCATCACATTACAAGCATGACATGCTCTTGAGGCTTCATCACTTACAACAACAAAATCTCTTGGTAAAGGAATACACCACTAAGTTTGAGCAACTTATATTAACGGGAGGGTTTGTGGAGCCTTAGGAGAACACCCAAACTCGAGATCCAGAAGGATTGAGACAATTATTGGCAAGCCAGCATAATTGTAATCTTATTGGACTTTAATAGATGTTTAGATCCTTGTTTTCAAGGTGGAGAATCAACACATCACAAAATGGCAATCACGCCTTACAAGAAGAGTTCAAACACATGATAAAGTAGTAAGAGTACACCCAGTGAAGCACCCAAGTTGATTCAATTGAAGGAGTAGCCTATACAAAGCGGAGAACATGTGAAGCCAACTAACACTCTCAGATCTGTCTCAACCAAGATGTGTTCAAGTGCACAGTTTTGGGCATGGTGCATTAGATTGCCCAAAAAAGATATTGATCTCTTTCATAGAGTAGTGAGCAATTGAGGTAATGGATAATGGCACAATAGAGGATGAAGATTCCAAAAAGGAGTGTCAATTTTTGGTCGACAAGGAAGAGATGCCAGTTATTCAAGCCGAGCCCAATGAGGGAGACTCCAGTTGAATTACATTTTTTGTTCTAGTAGATAGTGAGTATGTGAATCTAATATGAGAAAAGAAGCAGCCCTTATTTAGAGAATCATTGGATATCCTAACCAACAGTTTATCTCTTAGGAAGTTGCCACTTAGAATGATCCAATATGCCATAGATTCCATTCTAGGGCTAGTACTTCTAGACATACTTATTTATTGGATGCGTTTAGACAAGTATGAGAAGTGGGAGAAGCATGTTGCAGATATAATGACTTGAGACTTGGTTCTTGAGAATACCCTTTTATGAGTAGTCTAGTTCAAGTTGTGCCAAAGAATAGTGTTTATTTATTTTATCATAACAAACTTTCGAAGAATGTATGTGTTTTGTAGTTGTTTGAAATAGAAATGAGTATAAATTTTATAAAGGTGTTGTCTCAACCACAATAATGCAATGACTTTATTATAAGGGTGGTAGATCAATTGCATAAGTTTAAAGAGAAGAATAAGCTTTTTGTAACCAGAGAATGATGTAACCCAATGTGGGCATATGTGATCTCGTTGTGGGATTACAACGATCCCATCATGAGATTTCTGTGATTTTGGGTTCCACCTACTACGTCCTTCAAAATCACGGCCTTGTTTCCCATTCCAATCCGATTTTATTCCTTCTAGATTTATATTGAATTAGATTATTTTCTATTCAGCGAAAATTATATACAGTGTATTAAGGTTTTGGATTTTTATTTTTGTTAAGTTTATGTATTTGAAAAACATTTCTCTGATCAATGGAGCGTTGTATTATCTTCCTTTTGTAAGTAGTGTATCTGTATCTTGCTTAGGAACATGTGGTGAAATCTCTTCGCCGCCCCTACCTCATCGATTCACCATTGGCTTGTTATTTTAAGTTGGGAAAACCATCGAACGATGCTTATCCCCTTCCAAACACGATCAAACTTGCCTATTATCTGAGGTACTTGTCGTTTCACAACTACCTCACCTAAAAACCAGATTTCCAAATACATTGTAGGGGTCTTATAATGGTATCAAATATCTGTTCCAAAGAGAGACTAAATTTTAAAAGTAGACGATAAAGAGAATTCCGGAAAAGTCTATAAAATATAAAAGAAATTCCAAAATATCAAATGGATGTACATCCATAAGAAAGAAAGATGAAAAATAAAAAAATCTAAATTGTATTACAACAAATATAATTATTAAAATACATCCAATCAGAAATAAATCATACTTATTAAGTTATGTTTATTGAGCTAAAAGCCTTACGCACTAGCATATTTAGAATATTTTTGTTGCAGGAAGTCAAGTCCAACAAGGAAAAGCTTAATATTTAAAATTAAACTAATATTTTTTTGTAGGCGTTGCTTAGCTCTTGTGCCGTCGAACTTGCACATTATTCGTTGAATATATTAATAATCTTTTATGCAGGTTGAGTCTTTATTTAAGTTCTAGTTGAGTCTATATTGAAAATAAGATACGAGAACAAGTTCCTGTGGCGCTTGACATACGAACCATATGGCAAGAACTGTGTTATTTTGCTCGTGTCTCATATCTTAAGTCTTTCGTATTTACATATTTAACATCTAAACTTACAGTTGAATTTTCATATCACATGAAAAAATCACTATTTTAAGTTTTAAAGGATAAAATATATCTTTTCTTTCGTGTGATGCAAAAATTATATTTTAGGTGTTGGATATGTAAATGCATTGCAATTAAATGGTATGCGTTAAACAATTACGTGCGGGGAAACATATCTATAATAATTTCTAATGTATTATGTTTGAATGAATTGGGGGTGGCTGCAAAGTCGTTGTTTTCATAATTTTTTTATATTTAGTTTACTTGCAATATAATTTATGATCGCTGAATTTAATTTAGAAACGCTTTTTGCTTTTTCTTTTTGATACGACGCCAACAAATTTTTATTATGTAGCACGACTCTTGAGATTTGACACTGATCTCAAAATAATATTTTGAGCAAGAAACATTCAAATTTTGATAAACAGTCATCCAGTGCTTTGATTTCAGCTAACTTATTGTCAAACTGACGGGCTCGATGAGAGGAACCTAATGACATCAAGTTTAACAAATCCGAGTCAAATCAAGCCATGATCAAGTCATTTAACAACTTTTGGAAGATTCTTATACACATTTGAAAGGTCAAACGGATGTCGAATCCATCAACTTCATAGTCGAATCGAGCATCTCGACAAGACGAATCTAAGGAGTACAAGATTGCTCAATTCTAACATTGTTAAGACACTCAAATGCCCATTAAACGACGTCTGATCAGCTGAAGTTCTCCATACCATCTAATCAAAATCTTTCATATTCATGCATTAATTGTACCCAAAACACTATAAATAGAACCTAACCCCTCACATGAGGGGAGGGACTTGAAGCTTCAAAGAAAACTGAAAGATCTGAGAATGAGCTAAAATCCAGAACTATCCTCACTATCACCGACCATCGCAGATCAACAACTTCCGTCGACCACTGCCTACCGTCGTTGACCACCACCTACCGTCGTCGAGCACCACCTACCGTCGTCGACCATCGCCTACCTTAGTCGACCATCGTTTACTGTCGTCGACCATCGCTTACTATCGTCGACCACCGCCTACCGTCGTCGACCATCGCCTACCGTCGTCGACCACCGCCTACCGTCGTCGACCACCGCCTACCGTCGTCGACCATCACCTACTTTTGTCGTCCATCGCCTACCGTCGTCGACCACCGCTGACTTTCGTCGACTTCCGTCGACCACCGCCGACCTCCATCGATCACCGCCGACCTCCATCTATCATCTCCAACCTCCGTCGACCACCGCCTACTACCGTCGTCGACCATCATTTCGTCGACTACCGTTGGCCTCTTTTGGTCACCGCCAGGCTCCATCGACCACTGTCATCCGTCATCGACTCCCGCCGATGGTCGTTATCCACTATTGACCATCACCATCGATCACCACCAATCGGCGTCGTCAGTCAACTCTGTAACTTGGAAAATGTCGTTAGCATTCTCGTTGTGAGATAAGGGATCTTTGTAATCATCTACTAATAGTGAACTTTTATAACTAGGCCAGGCCCCGTGGTTTTTCCCTTTACCGGTTTTCCATTTAAGAACCTCTAGTGTCACTACTGGTTATTTTTCTTTCATTGAGTGTGTGCTGAATTCTCGTGCAATGCTAAGAGATAATCCATTACTCTACCACCATGAATTTTCTAGCACACATCAGTTGACACTGTTTGTTGGAAACGATCCACAGTTCGACGCTATCTTCAACTCTGAGACGTTGATCCCTTACTTCATTTCCCAATGATGTATATCATCCAACTGGCGAAGAAATCTTCTTTGCATCTTGAGGATCATCCCTGGAGCATTCTTTGAAGTGGGGGGCAACCTTCACTGCAGTCTCGAATGGTCGTTCACGTTAACGTCTTAGGCACGACTGTGGTAGGTTCGTCATCCCATATTTTATTCATATTACCAGTCTACGGGAATCAATTCTGGACTGGGGGCAATCTTCACTGCAAATAACACTTCCTTAGCATATTCTCATCGTACTGAAGTTCCTCTTCAACTTGATCATGAAGTTGATCTCTTCAATGCTCAGTACATATGTTGTTTTACAAGTAAGCATGGAAAACACACTTGTCGGAGAAATAAGAAGTTCAAAAGCAACAACTGACAAGTTGCCAAACAAGATGCTTGAGTATGACTACAATCATATTTCCAAGAAAACATGCGATCCATTGCGATCTACGCCCTAGTCTCGAGAAACGCAGAGTATCTCTGACACCTCATAGTAGGCATCATCGATCCCCAGGGGACTCGATTCTACCTCTTCCATTACAGGCTACCGCCGTAAAAAAAAAGTTTCAACATACAGCCTCTGTAGGCCAAAAATTCTTGGTGGATTCCTTTTGACCTTTCCATTACAGTCTTCAGCTGTTAAACAAAAGCTTCGATATACAGTCTCATATAAGTCAAAATTTCTCGATGGATTTTGTTCGACCTCTTCCAATACAGGCTACAGTCTTCAAGCAAAAGCTTTGACATGCAGCCTCAAATATGTCAAAATTTCTAGGTGGATTTTCTTTGACCTCTTCCATTACAGGCTACAGCCGTCAAGCAAAGCCTTTGATAGGTAAAAAATCCTTGGTGGATTTCCTTTGGCCTATTCCAAAACAAGTTAAGGTCGTCAAGCAAAAGCTTCGACCAACAACCTAGGATAGGTCAACCATCCTCAGTGAATTTCATATGAATCTGTTCATTGCGGGTTAATACCGTCGAATGTCTCCAAGCATACAATTCAGAACCGGTCTTACATCCTTAATGGATTTTTCTTTCAACCATGCACCTGAAAGTTGAGCTCAGAGGGAAAGACTCAATGGGAAGGTACCGGTTCATTTCAAGCTCCTATAAGGCATAAGTCCGAGAGGGCACAATCTCGAAAGGCATGAACCTCAAAGAGTACGCAATTCTTCATTTTATAAATTTGTTTGCTAACTTTAATTGTATAATTTTGTACGATTGAGAAGCCACAATAATTGTGGAAGAAGCAAGAAAATACATTATCATCATCTACAAATGACACATCAGATGATTAAAAATGCTACAAAGACCAACATATATTGTACAAGGGCTACAACAAAACTGCTCATCTTCGAGTAGAGTCGGCATCGCCTCCCCAAAACTCTAGTACTTCTGATGATCGTCAGGGGATCTCCAGATATCTCCACCACATAAGCATGAAAATCTTCCCCTCAAAGCGTGGCATGAAAGCTACAACACTTTTTCATCACCTCCAGAATGTGTAAGAGTAACACTGGAATCTCTGCGAAATGTATGACACCAACGAGAAAGAAGATCCCGTTGTTTGCTTACTCTGCAAGACGGGGACAAATTTCTTCTTCACTGCAACAAGAAAGTTGATCTCGTCGCTTGTTTGATACACGGGACGGGGAAGACTTTCCTTTTCGTCGCAACGTGAATAAAGATTTCATTGCTTGCCTGCTATGCATAATGGTGACAACTTTCCTCTTCGTCGCAACGTGAAAGAAGATCTCTTTGCTTGTGTGATCCCGATACACAGGACAAGGATGACTTTCCTCTTTGTTGTACCATGAAAGAAGATAATGTTGCTTGCCTGCTACGCTGAACGGGTATAACTTTCCTCTTCATTGTAACTCTGCACTGTAACCCGACATCACAACTCTTTGCTACAACTCCTCACCACAATGCAACGCATCGCATCGCCGCAAAGCCCCACCACAACGCGTCGCCATAATACCCCATCGCAATGTTTCGCAGCAACATGTTGTCGTGACACCTCGTCGTAATGTATCACGTTGCCGCGAAGCCCCGCCGTAACACCCCGTTACGACGCTCCGCCGTAGCACATCGTCACGTCGGTCCACCGCAAGGTATCACCGCAAGGCATCGCCGCAACGTGTCACATCATCTTGATGCCCTGTCTGAACGCGTTGCAATGATGCATCACCATGACACACCGCCGCAACGCTCTGTCGCAATGCACCGCTGCAACGTGCCACGTCGTCACGATACTTCGTCGCAACGCTTCATGTCGTCTTGACTCTCCATCGCAAGACGTCGCTGCAATGCCTCGCTGACCGGCTCAATGAGGGGAACCCTAATGACATCAAAGTTAGACAAATCTGATTCAAATCAAGCCCTGATCAAGTCATTTAACAGCTTTTGAAAGATTTCTAAACACATTTGGAAGGTTAAACTATGTAAAATCCAACAAGTTCATTGTCGAATCGAGCGTCTCGACAAGACGAATCTAAAAAGCCCAAGATTGCTCAATTCTAACATCGTTAAGGCACTCAAATGTCTGTTAAACTACGTCTGATCAGAGTAAGCTCTCCAGACCGTCCAATCAAAATGTTTCATATTCCTGCATTAATTGCACCCAAAATACTATAAATAGAGCCTCACCTCTCACATGAGGGGAGAGACTTGAAGCTTCAGAGAGAACTGGAAGCTCTGAGAATGAGCTAAAGTCTAGAACTATCCTGAATGTCACCGACCATCGCAGATGGCCGACATTCGTCGACCTCCGTCAACCAACGCCTATCGTCGTCCACCAACTACTGTTGTCGACCACTACCTACTATCATCGACCATTGCCTACTATCGTCCTACCGTCGTCGACCACCGCCGACTTCCATTTACCATCGCTAACCTTCGTCGACCACCGCATATCGTCGTTGATCACCATCTATCATCGTTAACCACCTCCTACTGTCGTCGACCATCGACTACTGTCGTCGACCATCGACTTCTGTCGATTACCGTTGGCTTCCTTTGGCCACCGCCAGACTCCATCGACTACCGCCAGCCGTCGTCAACTCCCGCCGATCGTCAACTCCCGCCGATCGTCGTCAGCCACTATCGACCGTCATCGTCGATCACCACCAACCAGACGTTTTCAGTCAACTCTGTAACTTGAAAAATACTGTTACATTTCTCATATGCGGGGTAAGGGATCTTTGTAATCATCTACTAATAGTAAACTTTTACAACTGGGTCAGACCCCGTGATTTTTCCCTTTACGGGTTTTCCATGTAAAAACCTCTAGTGTCACTACTGGTTATTTTTCTTTCATCTGAGTGTGTGTTGAATTCTCTTGCAACGCTAAGACAATAATCCATTACTCTACCGCCACGAATTTTCTAGCGCGCATCACATATTTATAATATTTTATCTAATTTTTATTCAAATAAAAAATTATTAGATCATCATTAAAATTCATATGTTCTCTCATAAAAAATTATTGATAAGTAAATTCATATTAGTATCATTATTACTTCACAATCATACTTATTGAACTCAAAACATATCATGAAGAAGTGACATTGCATTTTGTGACACATAAATATTTTAACTATAGTAGACTTGCACCTTTTGTAGACAAGGGTTATACATTTCCATTATAAATTGAAATCAGAACTCTTGATGACTCTTAATTAAAATTTGACTATAAATTTGCTGAAATCAGAGCTCTAGATGACTTCTAATTGAAATTTAAATATTTCTTACTCAAAAGATTACCATGAAATTCGTATTATACCTCGAGATTTGTGCTAAACGATGAAAATTTATTGGTAGCTGTCGGCTAATTTTTTATTTTGAAAATAATTTTAAAATTTAATTTAATGTAATATGTAAAGTATTTTATTTTGATTTTGAAAATGGTGATGTATTATTTTATTTTTGAAAATAACGAGAACATATAGATCTCATATCAAATAGTTTAAATAGTTGAGCACGATACCACAAGTGACACATCATCCCAAAAGATTAGCGTACCACTTGTTGGTGGGCTTAACTATCTAAACTTAAAAGTTTATTATTCTATTTTGGTCTGCGTATTTTATAGCCGACAAATTCCCCTGTCTAATGCACAGATTAGACAGGGTTTAGATTAATCTGGGTTCTTCATTCTCTATAGAGGCAAGCCCCTATAATTAATTACATCTTAAGTAATCGAGTCACCTAAGAAAACTCTCGATAAGGATCATGGGCTTTGCCTTCAAGAATATCAACGTTTAAGTTTCCACGATTGGTAGTGGGAAAGTCAAAGGGAATGGTTCAATATGAAACAGTTATTTTCATAGTCCAAAGGTATGAAAAGTAGGAGATGTCGAAGATACTGAAGGAGCTTCAGTGACATCTCAAACTAACCTATGATTGGGCTTTATATCTTTGAAAGTGAAGTTGTATTTGATATTTCAATCCTGCAAATTATTTAGATGTTTTGGGATTTATATCTACATGTCATATGTAAATGACCCAAAAATATGAGAGGATTTATGTCGTGCCAAACGACAACCCCGGAATCCTAAACAGTTTAGGACTTATATCGTACGATGTACGATAGTACTAAGTCCTAAAAGATAGTGTGAGGATTTATGTCGTATCAAATGACAACCTCAACGTCCTATAGATGTTATTTAAATCTAAGAAAATCTGATCGAAGATCCTTCATTCACCCTCTGTCATCTTGTCTCGAGAAAGAAAAAAGGATAGAAGAGAAAAGAGAAGACCATGCCTCGAACGGCCTATCCTAAGGGCATATGCGAGGGAATAATTAAAATAAACATGTATAATAAAAAGAAAACAACCATGCCCTAAATGGTCTATCCTAGGGGCATGTACAGGTATGCAAGAAAAGCAATAATAAAAAATAAACATGTGTAATAAAAAGAAACTAACCATGCCCTAGATGGCCTATCCTAGGGGCAAGCATAAAAGAAAAGCATGAATGCAGGTAAATATATATACAAAAGTAAAAGAATGCATGTAATAAAGAAAGTAAATGAACTATACAATAAAAAAAAAGTGTATCTGGCCAACTCCGTTGATGTCTCGGAAGCAAGCTAATAGCTACAAGCATCTGTACAATCAGGTTTAGCTATAAACATATAAAAGATCAAAGTGGGGGAATAAGAATTCTATTTGAGGATAGGCTCAGTCTGTAGACTTCCTTTTTCTATATCGATCCCACAGGCAACCCGAAGTACTGGAGTCTATATCAATCTCAGATCAAGTCACCAGCAAATCACCCTAGAGTAGGCAATCCTAATCCCTACCACTTAATTAGTGAGTGAACCAGTTTGTAGTATCTGAGTTTTGGGAATGTAGTATCTACTATCGTAGTATCTAAATTCTTTACCAGTGTAATATCTGGTACGTAGTATCTGATCTGTGGTGTGTACTGTGTATTAACTAGTGTATAGTGTATAGTGTTTAATAAGTAGTGTGTAGTAGGGTAGTGTGTAGTGTGTGTGATTTGATAAGTGGTATGTGTGTGTGTGTGATATGTGTTGTACTATGTGTGTGATATGTGCATGAGGTGACATGTATTGACGTAGTATCTGTTGTCATGCAGGTGCAGTATTGTATCTGTTGTGCAAGCGAGGTGTTATTTATCGTACGGGTGTGGTGTAGCATTGTCGTGCAAGTGCAGTGTAATATCTGTTGTTGAAATATCTGTTACTGAACCAGCATAACATCTGGTGTCGTAGTATCTATTGTTGGTTCACTGATTTCTTAAAAGTAGGGATTAGAACTACCTAACTCAAAGTGAAATGGGCATCTATCTCTGAGTATTGATTTTTTTTTATTTGTCTCGGCTATAATAGCACGATTATTCGAGTGTGCATCATTGCCTGTACCCCGCATGTCCAACTTATACACCCACTTTGAACTTCTATATGCATCTTTTAATATTTTTAATAAGAAGAATGAGAATTTAAAACTCAAAGCTCGAGACATAGAATTCAGTGTTCAAAGGTCAAATATACAAATACATAAGGATTAAAGAATCCTACAAATAAATATTTTAAGATTATATATATGATTTCAGGGTATGTAAATACCCACGCCACATTGAATATAACAATCCCAATCGCATAGCAACAGCTTCTTTATTACATGCTTTAATTAAAAGATCACTAGCATCGACTTATTGCATTGAAGCATATCCATGTAAACGTACCGAAAGTATGCCACCTCCAAAATAAAATACAGGAAAGCATATAGGAAGAGCTATCGGCATGGTTGGTTAATCCAAACAGGAGTAAAAAAATAAATCTCAAGAGAGCATGTAATATTGAAATTCAATTATTATTGTTGTTTTGACCCCCAATTAGTCACTAAGGTAAGTGGCACTCTTGTAAATTTCTACTTACTTTAAGCCTCCATTGTTGACTTTTCATGGAAGACCCTAGAAGAGGACATGTGGAAGGACATGTGGAGGCCATGCGGTGGAAGGAGGACATGTGAAAGGACACGTGGAGACCATGCGATGGAGGACTCTAAAGGGTGGACATGTGGAAGTCATGCGATCCTCGAAGGTTACACCTCATCTATTTATAGAATATTATAATGTAATCTAATCTACTATAAATAGATGAGATGAAGGAGGCTTTAGTGTGGGTTTTGTAAGAGTGAAAAAGAACTCAGAAGTGTGGGCTAGCTTGTTAAGGGTGAGGAGAGCATCTTGGAGGCCTTGGATGTGAAGGGAGGCCATGGAAGATGAGGGCTCATCTATGTAAAGCTAAGTACTCTTGTTTCTTGTCTTAGTGGATTATTTCGATTCCCTCCCGTGGACGTAGGTCAAAAAGACCGAACCACGTAAATCCTCTTGTTTGCTTGTGCTCTTGTGTTTGCATCTTCTTTGTTGTGATTTGCGGTTTGTTCTCTTACCAAGATCGAGGAAAGAAAGTGTTTTTCCCACAACAATTGGCGCCGTCTGTGGGAAAATCTCGACACATCTTGGTCGGAGGAATCACACCCAAGAAATCGCAGCAAGAAGAGGTGTTTGGCGGGGACAATGGGTTCCACCAAATTCGACATCGAGAAATTCACGGGAAAGAACGACTTCGGCTCGTGGAGAGTAAAGATGAGAGCCCTCGCTGGTTCGGCGGGGTGTCGCGAAGCCTTGCAAGGGCCGACGGCACCGCCGGCCGACATGACGGAGAAAGAGAAGATTGACATGCCGGAGAAAACTCATAGTTTGATAATCTTGAGCTTGGGCGACAAGGTTCGAGGGAGGTGTCGAGGGAGACAACGGCTCGAGCGCTTTGGGCCAAACTCGAGGTACTCTGCCCGACCAAGTCCCCGGCTAATAGAGTTATTTCCGAAACGGCGCCTATACTCTTTCAAAATGCACGAAGACAAATTAGTCTCGGAGCGGATAGACGAGTTCAACAAGATCATAGATGATCTTGAGAACATCGACGTCAAGATGGATGACGAGGACGAGGCGCTGCCGTTGCTAAACTCTATTCCTAAGAGCTACGAGCGAGTTCAAGGATGCGATGCTCTATGGAAGGGCGCGACGATTACTCTGGAAGAGGTTCAATCATTGATCAGAGCCAAAGAACTTCAGAAGAAGCACGACATGAAGGAGGAAACCAGCGGAGACAGTCTGATGGTTAGAGGAAGATCGAGCAACAAAGGTTACAAAAGTGATCAGAGCAGATCAAGGTCCAGAAGAAATGTTAGAGGTCGGTCTTCTAAGAGATCCTACAAGTGCTACCATCGCCACAAGGAAGGTCATTTTAAGAAGGATCGTCCGGATAGAAGAAAGGCTTTCAGGAGAAGCCTAAAAATTCTAGAGAAGCAAGCATAGTCTCAGACGGCTATGATTCAGTCGAAGCTCCGGTGATCACGAATTCGAATCTAGCAAGGAGTGGATCCTTGACTCGAGGTGCTCCTTCCACATGTGTCCTCACAAAGATCGGTTCGAGACACTACAACTGGCAAATGGTGGATCCGTTCTACTTGGAGACAATAAAGCTCGTAAGGTGATCGGCAGCGGGACGATCAGAATAAAGATGTTCGACGGAGCTGAACGGATACTGCAAGCATGTCGGTACGTCCCGAACTTAAAAGAAATTTAATTTCTTTAGGGACGCTGGAGTCGAATGGATACTCATTCAAGGCAGAGAATAGCTGTATCAGAGTAGCTAAGGGCTCTCTCATAGTCATGAAAGGAGTCAGAAAGAATGGGTTATACTCCCTAATTGGAAGAACCGTGATCGGGAACTTCTCGAATGCGGTTCGATCGTAGCCTGACGGATCCGGACTATGGCACATGAGGTCGGGGCATGTAAGTGAAAGGGGCTTACGGGAATTGTCCAAGCAGAACTCGTTATGCGGAGATCGGGTCGACAAGCCGGAGTTCAGCGAACAATGCGTACTGGGGAAGGCCACCAGGGTGAAGTTCTCCACTGGAATACATACATCAAAGAAACCTCTTGATTATGTACACAGTGATCTATGGGGCCCAGCTAGAACTCAGACTCATGGAGGAGGAAGGTACTTCATGTCCATCATCGATGACTACACCAGGAAGGTATGGGTCTTTATCCTAAAAACAAAAGATGAAGCTTTTCAACGATTCGGGGACCGGTTAACTCTCACCGAAAATAAGATGGGAGCAAAGCCGAAGCACTTGAGAACCGACAATGGCTTGGAGTACTTGTTCGGAGCGGTTGAGGAGTCAGTGCGGGAGGAATGGCATCACAAGGCACAAGACGGTCCGGAACACTCCTCGACGGAATGGCCTAGGCGAGAGGATGAACAGGACTCTCCTAGAGAGAGTGCGGTGCATGCTGTTAAATGCAGGTCTACCCAAAAGTTTCTGGGGCGAAGCTGTGTCAACCGCCTGTTACCTTATCAACGGATGTCCATCGACAGCCGTTGATATGAAGACTCCTTTGGAGATGTGGTACGGAAAACCGGGTAACTATGATAATCTTAAAGTCTTTGGATGTATTGCATACGCTCACGTTAGACAGGATAAGCTGGAAGCGAGGGCTTTGAAGTGCATCTTCATCGGATACCCACTCGGAACCAAAGGTTACAAACTTTGGTGCCTAGATCAACAAAAATGCATCATCAGTAGGGATGTGACATTCGATGAGTCCAAAATGGGGAATCTGCAAAGCTATGTTACCAGGGACAGTGTCACTAAGGAGGATTCGTCAATTGAGGTGGAGCTGCAACAACGACAAACTTTGACTGATCAAAGGACAATTGTGAACGATCAAGACGAAGTGGCAGAAGACCAGCAAGTGACTGAACCAGAAAGAAGATCTGACGACTACAGCCTGGTAAGGGACAGACAAAGAAGAACTATCAGACCGCCGGAGAGATATGGCCATGCGAGATATGATCTCCTTTGCTCCGAGTGTTCGTCGAAGTGATAGAAGAAGCAGAACCAAGCAGCTACAAGGAAGCTCTGAAGAGCAAGGAAAGACACAAGTGGGAAGAGGCAATGGATGAGGAAATGGCTTCTCTGATGAAGAACAAAGCCTGGGAACTTGTGGATCGACCAACGAACAAACGCGTAGTCGGTTGCAAGTGGACCTTTAAGAAGAAGGAAGGCATGCCGAGTGCGAGAGGATCGGGTACAAAGCCGGACTCGTTGCAAAGGGATTCACACGGAGTTGAAGGAATCGACTTCAACGAAATCTTCTCACCCGTGGTGAAGCTATCGCTCGATTAGGATAGTCTTAGCACTAACAGTTCAATTCAACTTAGAATTAGAACGACTAGATGTTAAGACTGCGTTCTCGCATGGAGAGCTTGAAGAAACCATCTACATGGACCGACCGGATGGGTACAACACACCCGAGACAAAGGACAAAGTTTGCTTCGCTGAAGAAGGCATTGTATGAGCTGAAACAAAGCCCAAGACAATGGTACAAACGATTTGATGATTTCATGCTAAAGATCGGTTTTGTCGAAGCGACTACGACAATTGTGTGTACATGAAGTGGCAAGACGGTGAAATCGGTACGTACTTGCTCCTTTATGTGGATGATATGTTAGTAGCCGGCGAGGAGCAAGGAGGAAGTCCGGAAGATCAAAGGTATGCTCAATTCGAATTTGACATGAAGGACCTAGGACCGACTACAAAGATCCTAGGTATGGAGATTACCGGAGACAAGAAAAATGGTAGCTTATTCTTGTCTCAAAAGTCATATATTCGAAGGTTCTAACAAGGTTCAACATGCACGAGGCTAAGCGATTGCAACATCTATCGGCCAACACTTCGGACTATCGAACTCTCAAGCACCGTAGACCGAAGAGGAGAAAAGGTACATGGAGGGTGTCCCTACGCCGGTGGGGTTGGCAAGCATCATGTATGGTATGGTTTAGTAGCAGACTGCATTTAGCCTACGCCGTCAGTATTGTAAGCAGGTTCATGGCAAGCCCAGGACAGGCTCACTGGGAAGCACTAAAATGGATCCTGAGATACTTAAGAGGCACCACTGATTTGGGGCTACTCTTCAAAAGGCAGGAAGACAAAGAAGAAAAAGTAGTCGGTTACGTAGATTCTGATTACGCGGAAGCATTGACACCAAGAAGTCACCGACTGGATTCATCTTCACCGTCTTCGCATCGCGATCGGTTGGAAGTCTAACCTCCAATCGGTTGTGGCCCTCTCAACAACGGAGGCCGAATACATCGCTGTGATCGAAGCAATCAAGGAAGCTATGTGGCTAAAGGGCATGGCCGAAGAGCTTGGGATACATCAAAAGGTGATAACCGTGTTTTGCGACAACCAAAGCACCATCCACCTAACCAGGAATCAGGTATTTCATGAAAGATCCAAGCACATAGATGTGAAGCTTCATTTCGTAAGGGACGTCGTCGCTAAAGGCTCAATAGTGGTAGAGAAGATACCAACTGAAGAGAACCCTGTTGATATGCTCACCAAGGCGTCGCCATAGCTAAGTTCGGACACTCGTCCGAACTTAGTGAATTTTTCCACTGGCCGAGGGCCCCTCGGGGACCACATGGAGGGAATCACTACTCCAAGCATAATTGAGGGTCAAGGTGGAGATTTGTTGTTTCGACCCCCAATTAGTCACTAAGGTAAGTGGCACTCTTGTAAATTTCTACTTACTTTAAGCCTCCATTGTTGACTTTTCATGGAAGACCCTAGAAGAGGACATGTGGAAGGACATGTGGAGGCCATGCGGTGGAAGGAGGACATGTGAAAGGACACGTGGAGACCATGCGATGGAGGACTCTAAAGGGTGGACATGTGGAAGCCATGCGATCCTCGAAGGTTACACCTCATCTATTTATAGAATATTATAATGTAATCTAATCTACTATAAATAGATGAGATGAGGAGGCTTTAGTGTGGGTTTTGTAAGAGTGAAAAAGAACTCGAAGTGTGGGCTAGCTTGTTAAGGGTGAGGAGAGCATCTTGGAGGCCTTGGATGTGAAGGGAGGCCATGGAAGATGAGGGCTCATCTATGTAAAGCTAAGTACTCTTGTTTTTTGTCTTAGTGGATTATTTCGATTCCCTCCCGTGGACGTAGGTCAAAAAGACCGAACCACGTAAATCCTCTTGTTTGCTTGTGCTCTTGTGTTTGCATCTTCTTTGTTGTGATTTGCGGTTTGTTCTCTTACCAAGATCGAGGAAAGAAAGTGATTTTCCCACAACAATTATTTTTTTCTTTATATCGTCCACAAAATAAGCACCACAAATAATTTAATGCCGCAGCACGTAATTACCTTTTCAGACTCCAAATCACCCTTTGCTTATTTGTAGCTGATGAAAGAAGTTCAACATAAAGAGAATCAATTTTTTCATAAGTCACTAAATCATAATTCTCCATGGCGTTAGCAGCAAAATCCAGAATGGCAATCATATCAAGTTTATTTTTCAAAAAAGGACATATAATTTACAATAGATTTGAACATTAATCTCACCAGCTGTTAAGACCTCTACAAAATCAAACAAGCCAATAGCAATATAAATCAAATAAGTAGACATAATAGAAGATTCCCGGCAATATAGCTTCTTCAAACTCCCACTGAATTCTTCTTTAATGACAGATATATCAGACAATATTGCATCATCAAGGTACTAAAATTATCTTGAATGAGGGATGAGCTTGGTGTTATTACCTCATTTTTCACTTTCTGGTCTTATTTAAACAAACTATCCTAAGGCAAAACCACAAGCCACCTTAGAACCTACCCACAACCTCGTAGTTATTAGACCATCAAAATGGATTCTAAAAACAAAGAATAAATCCAATGATTAAAAAAAAAAATTGAATCCAATAACTGAAAGCCTGCTTGATTATGGATTTAACGTTTGCCATGAAAGTATTTATACTCAATGTTTGAAATAATATCAAACATCCTTTCTTAGGGCAAAGATGCAAAAGGATTCAAAGATTCATCAGATCAACTATTCTCACATACCTTCCCAAAAAAATGTTGTTCACATATTCCCATTCAAGTTTATGAATCAATTCAAGATATAAGCAAGTTCAGATTCCATTAGGGCTGTAAACGAGCCGAGCTTGAGCGAGCTCAGGCTTGGCTCGTGTTCGGCTCGTTCGAAATTAGCTCGGCTCGTGTTCGAAATGGCTCGTGAAAGGTGTGTTCTTGTTCGGCTCGTGTTCGGCTCGAAATTGGCTCGTTAAAATTAATTAGAAAAATATATGTCTAGCGCCGGATTCGAACTCCGGACTGAGATGAATAAAAAGCAAGATAACCACGCTACCACACATAGCTAGGTTGTGATTTAAACTTAAATATAAATATATATAATATATTAATATATGATAATATATATATAATAAATTATTATATAGATAATTATATGATTATTTTTTTTATTTCGAGCCAATTCGAGCCGAACACGAGCGAACAAACAGTTGTTTGTGTTCAGCTCGTTAACATTTCGAGCTTAAAAATTTGTTCGTGTTCGGCTCGTTAGGCTTAACGAATGAGCCGAACACGAGCTGTTCGCGAACAACGAGCCAAATTGCCAGCCCTAATTCCATAGAAGGTAATATTCAAAAGCTAATTCATGGTATACGCCCACTGTATAGATACTTTTCAAATTAAACTATAAAGTAAATAAGTGAGCGAGCAAAAATGAATCAATTTCTTGAGTTTCCTGAAAAGGGATGCAAGAGTCAAACTAGCAATAGTGAACTAGTTAATTTGCAGGAACTGTAACAAACTCCGGTGATCAAATATTATCAACCTCATAAATATGTGCTGCAGGTAAAAAAAAAGAACTCCGAACACGAATAAATTTTTAAGCTCGAAATGTTAACGAGCCGAACACGAACAACTGTTTGTTCGCTCGTGTTAGGCTCGAATTGGCTCGAAATAAAAAAATAATCATATAATTATTTATATAATAATTTATTATATATATTATTTATATATTAATATATTATATATATTTATATTTAAGTTTAAATCATAATTGCTTCTATGGTAGCGTGGTTATGCTTCTTGTTTCCATTCATTTGGTTCAGGTTCGAATCTGGCGCTAGACATATATTTTTCCAATTAATTTTAACGAGCCAATTTCGAGCCGAACACAAACAAGAATATTTAATTCGAGCCGAACACGAACACACCTTTCACGAGCCATTTCGAACACGAGCCGATTTCGAGCCGAGCTAATTTCGAACGAGCCGAACACGAGCCAAGCCTGAGCTCGCTCGAGCTCGGCTCGTTTACAGCCCTAAATAATATAACACAGTATCTTAAAAGTGTTTATAAGAAAGAAGTAAAGAGTACAATAGTAATAAAACTTTATCTTCATAATCAACAATCATATTAAAATTTTATAAATCTTAAATAATAGATTGAAACTAATAAAAATATGATTTATTCAGTAGACCTTCATAGATGTGAGGAGAATAAAGTCTCTAATTTTGATAAAATTTATTGAAGGGGCTTATGGTCATATACAAAAGCATCAACTTAAGTCACATATCTTTAATAATTATTTCCTCTAATACCTCTATAAATTTTTTCTTATATTAGAATTTAGTGATTAATATATATATATATATATATTTTAAAAATTATTCTTAGTTCTCCTTCTACCTTACAAAAAACCTGCAAATAATTATGCACCTTTCTTAAGTTTATAAACCATGCCTTTATAGAATTAAATAATTAAAATCCTCTAAATTATTATTGCATGATTATATGTAGGGGTGTAAACGAACCGAACACGAACGAACATAGCTAGTGTTCGTGTTTGAAATGTTCGAACATATCACTGTTCGTGTTTGCGTTTAACAAACCGAACGAAAAAAATTGTTTGTGTTCGTCTAGTTTGCTTATCGAACAAATCGAACACAAACTTCCTGGCGAAGCGAACACGAACTGTTCGCGAACAACGAGCTTTTTTTACAACCCTAGCTTTGATGGCATACTTCCTCAAAATGAAGCAAATTGATCATTTATTCCGTACACATCTGGTAATCCATACTTCCTCAAAATGAAGCAAACCGAATAAGGCGTTTAGGGTTTTGTTTAGGGTTCTATTTTAATATAGCATAGTATATTAATTATAATATTATAATATTTATATTAATATAATTAATACTATAATATTATTATTGTTATTAATAATTTATCATAAATTATATTTTATAGAAGTTTAATTATTTAAAAAATAATAAATTTTTATAATATCATAAATTTTTTATATATAATTATTTTAAATTATTTTATATTTTGAACAATAACGAACCGAACACGAACGAACACATCACTGTTCATGTTTGATTCGTTTAACAAACCGAACGAAAAAAATTGTTTGTTTTCATCTCGTTTGCTTATCGAAAGAATCAAACATGAACTTCTTGGCGAACCGAACACGAACTATTCGCGAACAACGAGCTTTTTTGACAGCCCTAATCTTATGATATCATATCTCAAATTTTCAAAAAAGACAGATAAAAAGTATAGTAATAATGATTAATTTTTTTGTGCACGTGAAGTAAACAAAGTCTTATTTTTTTATAATTTTTTTTGGAGAAACTTTTAGTTATATACAAAGATTAACTTGCACCACAAATCTTTTATTATTATTTTCTCCAAAATCTTTATCAATTTATTGTTATAATAAACATAAATAATCTTATTAAATTTATTTTGAGATTTACTCAAATCATGACTATAATAAAAATCTCTCTCATTGAGTCTCCCTCTAATATGTAATAAACATTCAATTAATATATCTCATTTGAGATTAAATTAGTGATATTATCTAAGCTTAATGATTTATAACTATAGAATATAATATCTCAAATGTGCTTGTAAAATAGAGATAAAGAGTAAAATAGTAATAGGACTATATCTTCAACATCAACATGCATATTAGTATTGCTTAAATCTCAAATAATAAAAATAAACTTATTTGGTGTGAATGAAGAAATACCCCTTTCATATTGCTTCTTTAAAGACTAAGATTTCACTCCACAAAATATAACACCAAAATTTATGTAGTTTGGCTTAAGTAAGCCGAAGCCCGCAGTTACATCGAATTTGCATAATAATACATAAACCTTAAGTAAGTCGAAGCCTGTAGTTTAACTTAACTAAACCTTAAAAAATAATAAATAAAGGATTATATTTTATACAAATTTAGAAATATCGATCAAAATTTTTTTATCTAATTGAGAAAAAGTGAAATCGCCTACTAACTGAGAAAATATTCCATCCGGACATCCACATCCGGATGGACAACCATCAGGCGCCAATCGCCATACACGTCAGCGGCGGACGACGTGGTCGTCTAGATGTGCGGACGGAAAATTTTTTCCTACCAAACAGATGAGATTCAAACATAAAAAATGTTCTACTATATATTGTTGTCTTGGTTACTCCCTTTCCCATTATTATAGGAGTTCAAATAAAATTTAGGGTATGTTTGGTTCGGCTGCAGCTTTTCAGCTTTGCAGTTGCGATTCTGTATTCCTAGGAAGCAGTTGTGTGGAAGCATGTCAGTGAAGCTAGTTGTTTGTTTAGTTCAGTCGTGGGAAAACAGTATGCGGAGCGATTTTTCTGTAAAAATGACCAGATTGTCTTTGTTTATTAAAACTGTTTGAAATTTTCGATTTATTTATATGATATACAGGATTTGCAAATGCAATTATTTTTAAAAATTTTATGTTTTAAATATTCAAACTAATAAATATAAATTTTATTTTTAAAAATCTAAGCGTCATTAGTGGTTAAATATATTGTTCAAATTAATAAAATGAAATTTTTAGAAGCTTTATGTTGGTTAAATATATTTAGAAACTTGATATATTTAAAGCTATTTATGTATATACGTATGTTTAAATTTGTTTACTTATATGCATGCAAACATATAAATATTAATATTTTAATTTTGTAAACATATATAATCATACAATTTAAGTTGATTTTAAAAGAAATATATATAAGGCTATGCCGCGAAGTCGTATAGATGATCGATGGTAACAAGGTGAAAAGAGAGCGGTAGCGGAGTGTTTAAAAATTATGTTTTATTTATTCAAACGAAATTAATTGATTAGTTCATATCTATATATTTTAAAAGTATGAAAAGATATGTTTAAAAATATTTATCGATTTATATCTACATATTTTTATATATCTATATATTTTAAAAATATTAAAATTTTGAGTTTTAAATCATCTAATTGCACAAGATTTGTAACAAAAATTTTTAGAAAGTAAACACATATCTCCTTGCTTAATCAATCAAAAAACATCACATAACTAGGAGCTGGACCTTTTCTAGCATAAAAATTTTTAAAAGAACTGCTAGCATAGAACAGAGCAGGTCATAGAACACAGCAGGCCATAGATCCTTTTCAGATTAGGGAGCTAAAAATTTTTATCCTTTTCTAGCATAGAACACAGCAGGCCATAGATCCGGATAAGAACTGCTAAACTCCTATAGAAACAAAAATAAAAACTGCCATAGATCTTCCCTACATGAGCTTAGTAGAAAAAATATCAATCACATTTCATAGAATAGAGAAATAAAGTTCGTCATAAATCCGGATTCATGCTTCAACTCTTCGAGATCGAAGATATAACGAAAGATGCTGAAGGAAGGAACGAGAAAGAGGGAGGGGGAGGGAGACAGAGCCTCGAGAGAGAAGGATACCAGTTAGATCGGAGGTATGCTACCTTTGATTCGTTTCTCGGTGGAGAACCAGTCCAGATCTCGCGAGAAATTCTAGGGCGGAATAGGAGATTGGGAGCTCAGAGCTCGGGAGCGCGAACGAGCGAGGGCAACGATAGGTAAAAAGCCGACTGAAATTCGGGGCATCGGGGTTTATCCTGCGGCCCGCTTTCGCTCGACTTCGCGGTGGAGTACCGCGAATTCCTCCCGAATTGAACACGCGGCGACAAAAATTGCAGCAGTTTCTCGCGCCGCTGCACAAAAAAGCCGAACCAAACGCCCCCTTATTCTCTACTATGACTGACTACATTTTTTCCGGCTAGAACCAAAATAGTAGTTAATACTACTTTCTTCATAAAGGAATAAGGATAACTCCACTTGTAAGCATTTAGCAAATCAAATTCTTTCTAAGGTCTCACCCCCTTCTTCTCTTCTAATTATCTTTTGTTGTGGATTCTTCTACCTCTCTTGGTCTCAAGATGACTCAATTGAAGTTAAACCTACTCTAAAGATTTAATGGTCTAACCAAATAGTAGATCCAATACCAAGGCAAGCCACTAGGACTCAAAGTTAAACTAAATAACTAAATCCAATTTAAATACAATCTTTTATTAGTTAGCTGATTAAATGCTCTCTTCATAGGATTAATTGGTCCATTTCATACCCTAATCTTGCCTTATTCATCCTTAGTGACATTGTTTAGACTAAGCCAACCCAAAATCAATTTAATTCAAACTTAAAACAAAACCACAAGCCACCTTAGAACCTACCCACAACCTCGTAGATTATTTGAATCAACATTGAATCAAGAATGACCTATTAGAAGCCTAAGACCCTAAACAACTCAAACACCTTTCACCCATTAAATATTCAATGAATACACAACAAATAATAAAAATGGGACACAATTCTTATGTATATTTTATATATCTAATTCCTAAACTCTCGTATGTACATGTAAATCACTTAAATTTTGAACATCACTTCAAAAATACTACCATCATTATCTTCATAAAAGTGAAACATATCTTTTCATTCATAGGTTTATAACGTAGATATGCAAATACATAAAAGTTTGGTAGTTTGATATACATTTACCAAAACTAAATACATTCCAATACATTAATTATATACTTACAACCGTCCTTATTAATTATATATTTATTTGATATTAATAATTTGAATAATCAAAACATTATAAATATATCATATACAGTAAAACTATTTTTTTTATAATTAGTTAATTATAAAAAATTAAATGGATATTGAAAACTTGAACAAATGAAATTATTTATATTGCTCTAATACCTATTCTCTTTCATGGTTTCCTCTCTTTGTAACTCTACTAACTACCAAAACCTCAGAACTGTATCCCTCTCTATATAAGCCATCACCACCCCTCAACACCATCTATCATGCAGCACGTAAAAGATCTCCACACTCTTCCTTCCCATCACCATTCCAACTCCACCTTCTCCGTCGCCGATGAAGATGATTCATGGGAGGTTAGAGCTTTTGCAGAAGACAGGAGTAGTGCCATGGGGACTACATGGCCCCCACGGTTCTACTCCTGCACCTTCTGCCGCCGAGAGTTCCGTTCAGCGCAAGCTCTCGGCGGCCACATGAACGTCCACCGCCGTGACCGGGCACAGATGCAGCTACTTCACAACCAACAATCTTCTCCAACACCGGCGCCGCCGGTGACGGAAGGCAACCGGTTCTTCTTTACTTACGCTACTTCCGGTCCGGCTTCTATGGGCTCTTCTTCAGGGCTCTCCAGGGTCAGTACAATAAATTTTGCTGCACAGAGTGGTGCTTATGAGGATTCATGTCTCCTTGATAAAGTGGGATCGTTGAGAACAAGCAGTGAGAGTGGTAAGGAGGATGAAGAACTTGGGGAGGAAGAACTGGATTTGGAGCTTCGGCTTTGATTGTGATTAAGGTTTCTATTGGTTTGATAATGATGGTGATCAGTTACTGATTCATTGTATAATTCAAAAAATATGTAGAACTGGTATGGGATTCAAAATTATGATTTGTTTTTTTTGGTTAGAAGATAAATTAGAATTAATCAGGTTTTTTTTCGCTTGATTATATTGGTTTTCAGTCTTCATATCCATTAATTTGCGTTATTTTTTATCTTAAGTAATGTTAAATATCAATTTACATGTAAATTAGTGTTGATGTTAGATAATCAATAAATCTTTAGTTATGTTTCCTGTATGAAACCACAACTCCCATCTGGCTTCATCATGTCATTGCTACCTAAAGTAATCAGAGTATTAGCTCTAAGTAGCTGATTAGTATTATATGTTAAATAGTAGTATTACTGAGATTAATGCAAAACATATCTGCTAATTAATCATAATTTATCAAATTTATGTTTTAAGACATCAAATGCTATCATGAAATAGCCATATTAATGCTGTCATCAGACCTTTGAGATTCTTCATTTTAATTTGAAGATGAGTTGACAAATAGTTAAAGCTCTTGCTGTTTTTAATTAAGATCTTGACAAAGTAATATAATGAAGGAACCTTTTGGCCAAATAAAAATAATATAATAAATATGTAATATAGTTTAAAAGGTAACTTAATGTTTAACTAAAATTTAAACTTAATTTACAGTTATCAAGTTACGTACGCAGCAAAAACAACTACTGTGTATTTTGTATGCATGCATTGTCTCTACATTGATGACTGATTACAAAGGCTTATATAAGCCATGTGAAATGAGCAGGCGTTTTGGAGGGATATGAGAGCTATGACAAATTGACAGGGCTTAACTTCGTTAATATTTATAAACATAATATATATTTTTTTATATGATAGGGAATATCTAATAGAAGAATTGAGAATTACTAACGTTATAGTGTCTGGTGCTCTTGGATTCAACAAACGTGGCAAAGCCCAAACATCTCATTCATAGATGAGATATATAGCTACATGATCACAATTTTGTTGCTGATTGGCTAAGATGTTCAGAGTTCCATGTTGTGGTTCAAGTTGACCGGGTATATGATAAATATCTTTGAAAATTAGATGATATTGATATGTTTGATGGCATGGATTGCATCATGCCACCGGACGACTACATGGTGCAATCCACTCCATTGTCCGTGTGTTATAGTTATTAGATGTAATATTTTCTCCAATTTAAGACTGTTCAAGAATCATTTTACTTGAAATAATTAGGCATCGAGAGGCTCATTGAGTGCGACTGTATAAGGAATTAGGAGGTCCCTTAGCATCTAAATAGCCAGCAAGGGGGTGGTGCATATTATAGGTTGTAGCTTAATACTTTCAAAGGCCGCTTAATTAACTTTCATTCCAAATAAAGGATTTACATGCTTTGATGATCCTATGGGTTAGCACCTTTAAACATTGACCCAAAAGGGAACATTGGGTGAAGATAAATAGAGAGTGAATGGGTTCCACTCAAATGCACACAAAAATATAAGTGATTTATAGGCATGCTTGGTAGAACTCTTCTCCTTTGGCATAAGGGTGAAAGGTATTAGGTTTTATTTTGTTAATCTCAATCATGCTCTGTTATAATTTTGATTGAAACTAGAGTTTGCTCTATGAATTGTAATGTCTGATTTTGATTTTATTGACCTAGACCTGGTTTAAATATGCATAGAATTAAATTGAGGAGAAATATAATCCTTCAACTTATGGTACTCTTTAAGGGCTCATCCTAGCTAAGATAAGATATACATGATAGAAAAAAATAATTATCTTTTCAACATATGATACTCTTTAAATGCTGGAATTTTGTGTTTTCATAAAACTTGTCTCAAAGATAAAAGTGATTAACTAGGATGAAAATCTCAGTAGACTGTTGTACTTCCTATTTTGAAGAGGAATAATGCATGACATGTTGATCTTAACATGCAAACTTGAGGTCAATGGATTATGTCTTTTTTTACTATGACGAAGTGCATAATGATGTTGAAATTCATGTAAAAATATTAGGCTTTCTTATCCAAGACCAAGCTCAATGGTAAATAAACCTAACTAAATTGGGGAGAGCATCATTCTAGGTTTAAAAGCCCATTAAGAAAATGCATTATGTTTAAACATAGAGACTTAGGGTCTGTTTGGGGTAGCTGCAGCTTATTGAATAATCTGCTGATAAGTTGATTAAAAATATTCTGCTGATAAGCTAGGTGCGGTGGCTATTATAAATTTTTATTTTTTTGTAAAAGTCAGACCACAGCCAGAAAACTCCCATCGCACCGGTGTGAAAACATTGTTTTCAGCGTTTTGAAAAAGCATAAACTGCCAAAACGCAGTTTACCCAAACAATCCAGGTGCTTTTTCAAAACGCTACCGCACCAAATATGCTGCACCAAACGGACTCTTAAATAATAATATGAAAAGTAAAAAAATGACTCACTTTTAAATTTTTTTCAACCATAGTGAATGTGTCAAGACTCATAGGAGGCACAAATTGCACAAATCACTTGATTCCACCTAAAGCATAAGGTTTAATACTAATCATTAAAAGTGGAACATAAAGAAGTTTGGAGTTCAATAAGGTTAAATACTTTTATAACTTTTTTTTTTCAAACCAAAATCATTTGATGTTTATCATCTACTCGGTCAACTTGAACCGCAACTTAGATTATTTGATATTTAGAGTTCCATGTTACTAATCATATTTTTATTTATGTGTGGGGTCAATCATTTGATATTTTCTATAACAAAAATTTAATATTTTTAGCTAGATGAAATTTTTTTGGTAAAATTATTAATGAATTTTTAATAATTACCAACAGTTATTTTTGTGGTCTGAAAATATCTATTTTCTTGTATCGATTCTTATGAGATGGTAATTCCGCCAATATTCTAACGTCAAGTTGAGATTTTTGGGTTCCAAAATAAGTTTTAAAAAATAAAATATAATTGATATTATAGGAATTTTTTGTGATTCCAACAAAATTCTTATTGGTTTTTATAATAAAAGTGAAGTAAAAGCTAATATTATTTTTAACTAGAATGATAAGACTTTAGATATTTTTTTGAAAAAGCCAATATGATAAAATGACTCAGTTCAAAGGGACAATTTCAAGCAAGAACTCCTAAATAAAGTCCATTTGCATGCATGCATGCATTCATGAATATTTTTAATGGTTGTAAGGTTTCCATGGTAAGTATAATTGTATTTTGTTTTTATGCTATCTAGTGGGATGTAGTCTAATATTTTGACTTTCATTCTCTAATATGTGCTGGAATAGTAAATATTAAATATTATGTAGTTATCAAATTTCAAATAAAAATCTTTTGACTTATGTGTTGCCAAATGTTTTGTGCAGACTTTCAGCTCCTCGTTTTAATATGTATGTATTTATATATGTATGTATACGTATATGTATTGATTTATGTATTGATGCAAGCTGAAGAATTTGTGGTGGTAGAGTAATATATTATCGTTTCAGCATTGTACGAGAATTCATCACACACTAGGATAGTAGAAGTAATAGGTAGAGATACCATAAGGTTTTACATGGAAAACTAGAAAAAGGAAAAAATCCACGGGGCCTAGCCCAATTAAAACAACTCACTATAAGCTCATGAGTATACATGCAGGCCCTCCTCCCACGGGTGAAATGTTCTTATGCCCAAAGAATCGCTACACAACAATTCAGAGCAGCTGTACCTCATTACATCCTCTTTAAGGTGTGTCGTTGCACCGTATTTAAGATGAGAGCTGCTTCGTAAGATAGTACGTCGTTACTCCTCAATGTTGGGTGTTACTCTGCATTGCGCTTTGTTACTATGCAGCGTACAACTTAGCTCCATCTCTGGCTTCGATATAACGTGCATGGGGCTACCGACAATGGTCCACGGAGGTCAGCGAGCAATAGTCAATAGTGTTCACAGTTGCAAGAGTGTGAAGCATTCAAAGGATCTCTCGTGCATAAATGTCACGATAATTCAACTCATTCTTCTCTCAATAATCCTCCAAGCTCATGTTAAAGTATTCCTTTTAAAAAGGAGGTATGGATCTACTTATAAAGTCTGGGAGAGGCCCCCCAAAAAATAAGGAACGCGAACCACCCCATCGGATATCCTTGAGAGATTCCCTTGATTGGAAGACATTTTATGGAGTGCCTAAATGATGTGGGAATTGAGTGGATATTAACTTCGTTAGATTCATCTTGCTTTGGCTATAATTTTATCAGATCTTGAATCCCTTTGGCATTCCAATTAGGCATCAAAATTTTCTAAAAGTTGCTCAGTGATTTAATACGGGTCTGATTCGACTCAGATTGGATCAATTATAGTGTCATTAGGTTCGTCTCATCGATTCGGACCATTTTACTTTAAGTTTGCTAAAATTGGACTTCTCGATGATTTTTAGTTGGAGTTTGAACATTTTTTGCCAAAAAATTGCACTAAGATTCGGGCTAATTTCCCCAAGATTCATATCAAATGCAAATTTTATTGATGTTGTATTAGTTGTCCCCTAATTTTTTGGGAAATTTCACTAGTTCATCTAAAAATTATCAAAAATTATAATAATCGAGTGAAATTTTTAAAAACTTTGAAAAATTTTGGCTTTTCATGTGACGACTGACTACAGTGGCAGGCAGCGGACAGCACTAACTGACGGTGGGTAGGGGCGGCAACTGTACGAGTGGGAAACTGGCTTTGCGGGTCAGAGCATGTTAAATGGTTGAGCGAAAAATGTGGGCTTGGCGGCTGATCTCAATTCTTTTTACTACCAGACAAATACTGGTATATTTATACTTGTGATAATCTGATTATAGTTATATTTTTAATATAAAATTTCCTTCTTTACAACGACACCAAAACTTGATTTCGATGTAAATAAGAATGCAATAGTGATATTTAAATTTAGGGATTCTACGCAAGTATACGTATCGTTATCAAGTAATATAAGACTTTCTGATTAAGCCCCGAAATATCGATCCAACGGGAAAAAAATTTGGAAATTTAAAAGATAAAAAAGTTTTTAGATCACAAATTCTATTTAGAAAAAGACACTTACTTAAACAGTTTCAAATAACAAAAAACTTAAAAATATGATTTTTTTTTGTATTTTCTTAAATTATGAAATAAAGTAAACAATTTACTAACTATAATGGGATTTTTGTAAAATTAAAGAAGTGTAGATGAAAATATATTTTTCCTTATCATGAATGAATAATAAGTACATGAATACTGTTGTGGAAGTGTTCAAAATGTGTTGTGTCAAATATGAACAATTTTATTTTTTACCCTTACTAAAGAAGCTATAAAGAATATTCGTTAGTTTATAATTTGAATAGTTTTGAAGACAGATTAGGTACAGAAGATACTAGCTCTTACTCTAAAGTTTTCTCCTTTTCCTCCACCTGGGGGCTAACGTCTCGCATCAAAACCTAAAACAATAAACCAAACTAGGGGCTTTAGTCTGTCACCCTAAAGTCTCTAATTCTACACCCATCAAAGTATATTTTCCTAATTATTTGCACAAAATTATATGAATTACTTTCTCATCCATATAATCTCATATGATTTTTACTTATTGTTGATTAAGACAATACCTACTAAGATCCTACATGTTCTTACAACAAATGTTAACATCTTAATTTGCCAAATCAAGAAGTAAATGAAATGCAAGAATTAAATTAACCACAACTTCTTGCAACATTAAAGATCAATACTTCTACAATTTTCATCCAACACTTAGTTCTTTTCATTTAAACAAAAAAGATAAAGAAGACAACTTAGAATCCATTAAGAAAACACAACATCAATTAGTTTTAAAAGTAGAAACCATGTAGAAAACACAATAAGTCTCAATCAAAACCAAATGAAGTACAAAAATAAAACTTTTTTCAAGTTCCTCTTCACCAAACTCTCGAAGTTCTTTTGAATCTCTTCTTTTTTCTTACAAGACTCTCTTGGACTAGTCGCCCAACCCAAAAAAAGTTTAAATCTCTCTACAACAATGGATTTTTACTTAGGAATCCCTACTCACCTTCTCTTTCACTAGAAATGAGAAAATTGTAAAGAAACCCTAAGTAAGAATCCTACAACTTCTTACTTTAACTACTCACTAAAAATACACTAATTATTCTTTCTAACAGTATCTCTTTTACTCTAAAATCTCCTTTCTTTTATACTTTCTCAAAAGGTGCATTGGTGTCTCTTCAAAATATGTCAATATTCAATGAATCTACTCTAGAGATGCATCCTTTCAAGTGAAATTTGAATGTCTTTTAGCACCCTTGATCAGTTACTCATGTTTGTACCAAAGGATGCCTCAAACAACTCTTCAAAATTTGCCAAAAAAATCATTATAATAGCAAAGTAACTACCTAGCGCTTAAGTGCAGGGTTTTAGCACTTAGGCGAAACCTTCTGTGTCTGCTGGCGCTTAGGCGCCAGATCTGAGTGCTTAAGCGCCCCAGTTCCTTTTAACACATTATTCATTTTTGCTCCAAATTTGATCATTTTTCACTCATTTTGACATATTTAGTTCATTTAAGTGTACCTGAAAGAAAAACACACAAATACCTTCCATTAAAGTGCAATATCAAAAAAATATGTATAAAAATATGCATAAAAATATTATATATTTTAGGTATATCAGCGACAAAGCAAGTTGTTCTTGGATCGTAGCGACTGAGTGGGTATGTGTCGTGTCGGGTTGTATAGCGGGTCAGGCAGGTCACCATGTTTGTGGTGTGTTAGCGGGTCAAGTCACCCGGTTGATCGCCGATCTACAAGATGCAAATCAAATAGATGGGAGGCTCTATGTGTGGGATGATCCAGACGGAGGGTACACGTGCTTACTTGATTTGTGACGAGGGTGTGCCACTTGCGAAGTGGGTGTGTGGGTTGTGTTGCATGATTACATGGATTTGATGATCTATAGGGTGCTAATATGATGGCAAACATGTCATCTTGCAGACTGCAGGATCTATCACACGCTTAACTATGTGGATCCAGCATATAGTCACATGAAGCTCGTGTTTTGATGTGGATTAGGTCGTACGGTCATCTAATTGTGCGAAATTGGATGATCTGTACGAGCAAAAACACTCAAATCTTGGGATTTTTGGATAAGTTTTTGGCCTATTTGTGTTTATAAAAAGGCCAAGACGAATAGAGAAAAATTGGAGCCTCCCAGCTTATTTTTGTGCTATCAATGACATTGGCATTGTTATTGCCCATCTCGAAGTCTCTCAACATATTTGTATGTGATCGATGAAGCTCCATTTTTTTTGTTATTGTTGTGCATCTCAGTGTCGCATAGCCCTTTTTTAGGTAATCAATGGAACTCTCCTTTTGTGTTTCCACATATCGACAATCGGGTAACCCTGCCTTACTGAAATACTAGATGTTAAGATTTCGGGACTTCAACGAGATGCAATTCGAGGTGTAGTACATCTACGAACTCATGATTGAATAATTCCTATTCAAGATTATCCTATAGTTTCATCATTTTCATTAGACCCGTCTCGTCGAGCCAATTAATTTGACTGTATGTTTATTGAAATCAAAGCTCTAGATGATTTTAATTTAAATTTGAATATTTCTTATTCAAAAATTATTCTAAAACTCATGCTAATCACTTCAAGATTCACGCCGAATGATAAATTTCATTGAGACTTATCATGTGTATGCATACACACAGAGATAGAGACGCACGCGCACGTGCACGTGTATTTCTTCTTCGTCCTCGCTTAGAGCATTGCAATTTACACCTCATAGTTCCCATAAAAATATACATATCATATAAATACACCAGCTATTAGAAAATTATATATAATAAGGAAGTAATGAACCAAAGATAGGAAAAAAAGGCACCGTTAAAATAGTAACATTTTAATTCATATTTGTCATATAAAACATACATTAAATACGTTGAAAATTAGTCAATCCTTTAACTCAAAGGGAATACACTTTCATTGTTTCTTGTTCCAAGTTTCCATATATATAATTCAATTGTCATCGTTGCATGGGACTGCTCCATGTGTCGTGGATCTAAGTTTTGTGATGATTCTGTCAACCAAAATAATACTTTATCATTTATATTACATTCCAAAGCTTGTTTAGTTGGCCAAATTAATTTAATATATTAATTAGAATGGTAAGAAAAGCTAATCATATATATATTTATAATAATTAATTTTCTTATTGCATGTCTGATCAGCATACAATGGCTAAGACAAGCACACAAGCTGTATATTTTGTTTCCACTGTACGTGCGGACGGCCTTTCAATATTCGTAGAGAAACGCTTATTCGCACACGGACAAGCACTTTCTCTTAGAAAAAATATTATATTAGGAGTCCTGATGCAAGATTGTATATCACATGACAGACCAATTAAATAAAAAGAAAATTATATATTTAATGTATGATCATGATACAGTAAACACGTGGCACACTTTTATTAGCTTTTCGATAAAATTTTTGAGAGTTAACATATAAGAAAAACTTACATGTACTTTGATGATGCGTGCAATATATAAAATGATATAAACAAGATAAATATTTTGAAACTTTTTGAATGATTATTTCATAATATATATTTAAATTATTAAATGATTTCATAATGATTGATTGTATTTGACAAATATACATATTATATTATATTTTCTTATGTTATAATTTTAGGGAAGTAATTTGTCATTGAGATTTTGATAACACGCTGAATTAAACTAACAATTTCAAGTTTATGTTTTAGGTTAAAGAATAAGTGATGGAAGTGAATAAGCTATTTATATAAGATGGGATCAAATTATAGAAAGATAATTATATTTATAATTATTTTTATTTTATACTGATTTAAATTTTATTCGGTGGCAACTCTTTTGATTTTTTATTTGATTTTTTTTTTTTGTTAATGATACAAATTTAAATTTAAATTTTATCGTCCAACCGTCTGTTCCAGCCTTAAACTTTTAAGCCAATAAACAATGTAATGACAAAATTGGTATTAGAGCAAAAAATTAAATTTGGTAATTTTAATAACACTGAAAAATTAGTTATGATGACTACAAGGAAGATCATTAAAATTTGGGAAATTTACATAGCAAATAATTCTTATGTATTTGCACATCTCAATCCTACACTTTCATATATATTTGCATGCACGGCAATTTGGTAGTTCAAACTTATGCATGAAAATGTGTATTTCACTTTTTAAAAAATGATAATAGTACTATATTTTTATATGATATTAAAGATTTGAGTGCCGTCTGCTAAAATACGAAAATTTAGGTGTTATATATATAAATTCATAAGAATTGCTTCTTATGTAAGAAAAGAAAAGCATAAATATAATTAGTTAATATTATTGTACCTTGGGTGAATGAATGGAGAGGAGGATGAAGGTGAAGAAAATATGGTGGGAGTTGAATTAATATCTATTGTTACTATGAGCATTAATGTTTTGTCCCGATGAAGATGGCAATGATACAATTAACTCATGATTCTACCTCACAGTCAAGCGAAAGTTAGATGATTACAGTTGACAACCACTTGGAAAATCTTTCGAGATCTACATCCACCTTTATTCAAGAGAACTAAAGGTTTTATTGAAGCAAGGAATTGGTTACTATGTATCGAGAAAAAATTAGATAGTATAACATTCTGAAGAATAGCGAGCATCACATGCTGCTTTAGAGAAGCTAGAAAAATGTTGACAGGTATGCAATGCGAGATAAATTCATTAGACTAATGCAATGCGAGAAGACGGATATGTTATGGGATAGTATGACATTATGAAGGAAATGCAATTATGTTTATAACTGTTTTATATGTAAGCTGATATAAATTTTATTTTTTTAGTGATAATTTTTATCCATGGGTTGAATTTGACCATCCATCCCTCCATTCCCAACTTGAAAATCTCAATTTCTATAGCCGGGTCGGGACACAAGGTACTTCAATGATGCTTACGCTCATACATACATATACATATATATATTATAGCACATAATATGTAAGATTTCTTCTTGGATTTTTTAAAGCAAGCTATTTCTCCCCGTTATTACTTACAAAATAAGTGTAATTGTTAATTTCAAGTGAAATTAACAACTAAAAATCAATAGAAGTTCCTAAATTAAGTTGGTCAATCAAATTCAAATTAATATAGTTGTATTGGTGGATGCAACTAGATTCTACGAAATGTTTGGAGATCAAATTAGTTGATCTATTGAAGTAACAATATATATATATATATATATATATATATATATATATATATATATATATATATAGTGTTTGTAATATGAGGTCTTAATATCATTCATTATGGATAACTATAATGAATATTTCAAAGAAGCAAAAACCACCTCATCACAACTTTGAATAAACCCACAAAATTTATCATTTGAAAGGAAGACGAAGTTCAAGAGATGAGTCTTAAACTATTGAATTGGCCTTTGATAAGCCATAGTCACAGCTGTTATGATCAATTCAACGCCCATTGCCTTCTGAACTACAATTTCGTCACTTCTAACCCTGCCACACAACCCCTTACATCCTAACTATTGTAATCATAATCTTTGAAAGGTATTTGATTTGCTTTAAAAAAATAAGGCACAAAGTGTAAAATGAACATAAGATATTATTTTTGTATCTATTGTTTGAAATGAGAAATTAAATCAATGTAAAATCCACAAGTGAGGATGATGGCTATAGTACACAGCAGCGGTGGTGATTTTTTAACGGGTTCGTTGACGACAGTTGCCGACAACTGATAATATCGATCGATGGTGGCATCTGTTGACTCAATGTTTAAAATTGACCGAATCAAGCAATCTCCAGGCACACCAAATTTAAACTAATATAAATTTTGAATTCACCAAAACCTAACATCCAATCAAACATTAATGCATTTGATTATCATTACACCATTAATACAACAAAAATAAGACCTAAAACATGCCAACCTCAACTCAAGAATGCAATCACTTACAACCAAACAACTATATAATTTAATAACTCATTCTTTGACACATATCAACTTTTTTTTAAACAGGAAAAGATAAATAGCCTCATGCTCATATTCAATATTTCACATGAACATTAGTGAGGTTCATCTATAATAAATTGCTCAAAAGTCAGATCAACCCTTTCAATCCTTCACATTTACAAACAAATCAGGTTCCAACTAATTTGTTCATCATCTAAACATAAGACAGCATTTTAAGAAGGAAAAATAAGAAATATTACAATAAAACACCCCCTATAATAACAAAATGAATTCACAAACCAAAAAGGGAATGAAGTTCGGCAAACCTGTGGGGTAAGTTACAGGTTGGTTAATCGAACGCTAATATGCTGCCGGTTCTCCTGCAAAAAATGCATACTATCAAATATTTTCATGTGATTCAGTGCCCCCCTCCATTGTATACAAATACAATCAGTTCATAAATCGCTTCTCCTCTTAAATGCAATAAAAAGTCTAGCATCTGATCTCATATGATCCAGCCTTTGTGATGTACCGAACCCATTCAACTGTATTGTATCCACTCTTTTCCCAAACCTGCACGAGATTTGCAGAAATGGGATCAAATTTTATGAATATTTTTAAAGGGTATAAATAAGTTCAAATTAAGGTACCTCAAAATCATACCTTCAGAAATCTAACACGCAGGCCTGATGCAGTGAACATGGGAACCTAAAATTTAAGGACAGAATTATTACTTAAAATGTCATTTAAGAATTACATTATTTAATGGAAATAAAATACACGTGCCGTTTCCAATAGCATGGTACTAATGGCGCCAAGCACCGCTTCCAACTTCACAGTATAGTGAGAAGAGAATACCAAGTTAAAACTATAAATACTTATTGGGATCATTTTTTGTTTTTTAAAACATAATTTTTAGTGTTTTTACATTTTATTTTTAAAAATAAATCAACTTGTTTTTTAAAATGCTCAATATCTTATTTGAACATATCAAGCATGTTTTATTTTAGGAAAATTTACATACACGCCATACAATTCTTATTTATTTACATATAACACCTAAACTTTTATATTTATAATTATAACACTTTGGTGCCATAAACGTATGCATAAAAATATATATTTCACTTTTAAAAAGTAAAAATGGTATTTTTGATGTGATATTAAAGATTTGAGTGATATGCATATAACTATGAAAGTTTAGGTGTTGAACATGTAAATACATAAGAATTGTATGGTACGTATGTAGTGCACCTTTATTTTCAAACAAAACATAGATAAACTAAATATAAATATAAATTAAAAAGCAAAAGACAAAACTGACTCCAAATAGTCTCCTAAGTGTTGGAAAGTTATTAGATTTGAGAGACAACACTGTCATAAGCTGAGTATTTATAGAAAATAGAATTAATGTAAAAACACTAAATAAAACCTGAAATTCCATCTGGATCGGAGGCCTGGTCCAAGGTTTTTTCTCCGTCATTGTAGAAATAAGTTCAACTTCTGCACTCATTGTTGCTTCTGTTTGTCCAGGAAATTTTCTTATCCTGAAAGTTCAAATTTTACCATAATGTTTAGAATAAACAAATACAAAGCAAACAGAGACACTTAAAATGAATTAGGCGCATTTTCAGAGGTTATCTAACACTTTAAGTTCATCTCAACAAGCATAAAGAAAGGAGAAGACTATAAATAGATACAGATTATATGTACTGTGAAATCTTACTTCCACACCAAACAATCAACCGAGGCATTGTATTTTGCTCGGCCAGATGTTACTTGAAAGCTTGTCTTGGCGGTTTGCTTTGGAACTGGAACCTTGACCACCACCCCAAGAGCAAACATCTTTGCACCAAAAACGCTCTTAACCTACAAAATATACAAGAATTGGATTAATTTTGTACACCAAGATATATCAGAATTTGTCCCCATGTACAACATGGATACCTTCACATTCACTTCCAACCGTGTCCGGCCCAATTCCTTGATTGTTGGCAGCACTCGAAATGGAAGATTCACACCTTCGGTAATCCGATACCTGGGAAAAATAAACTTTTTTCCTCATCAGAATAAGGTAGAAATCTAGGCGACTCTCAAGCTCTATTTCAGCCAAATTTGGATTAAATTTCGATAAAATAAATAAAATAACCATTAGACAAGTAAATCAACGTCAATAGATTTTATAAACCTTAAAATATAAGCAACATTTTTTTATTCAAAATAGCAAGAAAACCAAAATTTGGAGTTTATTTATAGTTTTTAGGTAAAGTAAAAGACCAACTCCACATTTTAAGCCGCCAAAGAATGACATTTGGTCATTGTTCAAGAAGGTTTTGAATAAATAGAAACCAACTCCACAATTCAAGCCACCAAAGGAAGATTTTGAGGTTTTGACCACTATCAAGGACGTTTTGAACAAGTCAAAACTAATTTCACAAATCAATTAATAAATGGAAGATTCAAACACAAGAAAAGAATAGAAAAAGTACTAGGCTGCTCAAAGGAGCTTAAAGAAATCAAAATAACTCTCCACAATTCACTCCACTAAGCATTCCCTCTATCCAAGCTGCCCAAATTAAGTAGAGAAAATTTCTGTGGAACATTCTCTTAATTCATTCAAACAGATGTGAAAAGCATTTTGATAAGAGCTTCTATTATCCAGATAGATAGAGTTGATCATGTCTTTCCTATGTTTAAACAAGATTTAACTTTTATATTATCATAAGGTTTCTTTATTAGAAAATTATATGCTATAAATAAAGCCTGTACTTGATCAGGAAATGAAACTGAATACAAACTCAATTCACTTGGAAATTAATCAATCTTATAATTTACCCTCTCTCTCTCTCTCCATCTATCCTTCCAAACTAATCAATCAGCTTCATTGCCAACATCCCTTTTCTTGGGTTTCCAGCACCATAAGGGGTAACAAGAGCATGTTTCAATAAATCCACACGTATAGACCCTGACTACAAGTCTAGGGAGAAATCAAGTCACTTGCTATTTTGATCAAATGTTTGGCTAATAATAGAAAAACTTCTCACTATTTAAAGTAAAATCGGAGAGGAAATTACAAGCATAAAAACAAGGTTTGAATGCAAAAAAACAACAAATAAATAAACAAAATTTTGTGACCAATATATGTTAATCTATATTTCCTTGATCATCGCATCATCAAGCTAGGAAAATTACTATTAATGATCCTATAGGAAACCTTACATATTTGCATAAAACTTCAACAAATTTCACATACACTCTGAACATTATTTTGAGGCAATTAGTTTACAATTAAATCGTGGTGTCGAGTTGGTTGTGCAATAAGGTGGTATCAAAGCATAATTATCACACCCATAGGAATTCATATCATGAAGAATCTAAGTTATGATGAGAAACAAAGAATGAGAAGATATATAAACAAATAGCCTTGCTCTTGGAAAAATTTCCATAGGACTGCCCCAGGATAAAATACCAAAGTCATAGCAAAGCCTAGAAGGATTAAATGATGAATGTGAAAAAAAAAATGGCATGCAGTACCCAAGAAGGCCACAAGAGACCGATAAACAACCGAATGGTGCTAAAAAGAACCAAGAGGCTAGAGATGATATGATTGTGAAAAATATAGTTGAATAATCAAGCGATGAGAAGAAGCCCAAGAGCCAACTGGAAACTACAACAGCTAAAGCAAAACAACATGACAAAAAAAATTGCCAATCAAGGGTAAAAGAATAAAATTATTTCTAATCCACTTTTACGGGTTCAACAAATAAACTCTTAGAAAGATAAATCAAGTCCCACGAGGATCAAGCCAAAGAAGAACACGAGTCATTGAGAAGCGTGAGTAATGGCTATCACTTGAGAAGGGTGGCAACACAAGGGGTATTTCACATCAGATGGAATGATATTGCAGACTGTCAGGGGAACTTGTGTAAGCTCAAGTCCAAAATAGAGTAAGCAGGCCACATTTATCAGCTATTATAGGCCAATCCCTCTATGGGGATGGCCATTCAAAAAGGACTAGCCAACTTTGGAATGATATTGCAGACTGTCAGGGGGACCTGTGTAATCTCAAGTCCAAAATAGGCTAACCAAGCCACATTTATCAGCTATTATAGGCCAATCCCTCCATGGGGATGGCCATTCAAAAAGAACTAGGCAACTTTAACAGAATAAATGGCCACCAATGCTAATAAGTCATCTTAAGCAATCGAGATAAGAACTACAACTCGGATTGGACACTTTCATGGTCGACCTATATTTTACGGGTCTAAAACCATCACAAGAGTTGACTACACATTCTTCGAGATAACTTATCTTAGGTATTTGTTTATTATATTTCTTATTTTTAAGTTAGATTTAAGTTATAGTAGTTTTCTAATATCTTTATTAGGCAACTAGATATTATAAAAAGAATTTATAACTAAGCTTCAAATTCAATTCGCTTGACAAATAGTCCCTTCCTAAGCTTTAAAATCAATTCACTTAACAAATAGTCCCTTCCAATTCAATCATATCCATTCCAACCTTCAGAACCCACCAGTCAGCTACTCCTATGAGCGCCCAAAGTTGTCAGCAAATTCTTCCCTCTAGGGTTATGCCAAAAGAGGTGACCACAAGATTTCTGTATTTTAAAGTTATATATCAAACAGTTAACGAAATTTGAGAAATTCGAGCTTCAGCTGCAATTAACAGTGAACATGATTGCTGTTTTGCAGAGCAATAACTTGGAAAACTGACAAAAGATTAGCGCAGGAAAGGTTTAAATGCAAAAGAACGTGATTAGGATTTTGAAGAGCAATTCATAGTAATCCCTTTTCCCTTGATCATCTCATTATCAAGCTAGAAAGGTTTACCACGGTTTTACTCATATGAAACCCTCATAAGAAGAATATATTGCAATGTCTAGTTGATTATAAATCAGGCTGATACTCACAAGGCGAATGACAATGCCGTTAAGAATGTTGACATGAGAATAATATATGCATATATAGATGCCATGAGAGAGGTAAAATAGATGCAAAAATATTTGCACAGTTTTCCATCGATAAAACAGATTCAGTGGCCTAAATTGTTCAAACATTACAGAATTTCATAGTTCAGTGTTGCTTAGTTTCCACCAACTAGCCCTCCATTTCATGTATGCTTTACAAACTAAGTTTCCATTACAAATCTTGCAAAATCTAACTTACAACAAATTTTATAAAACATGCACACGAGAAATGAACTTTAGAACCTCGACTAAGAAAAACAAATCAGCAACTTGTGCAATCTGTAAAACAAAATCAATATGGACAATTCTAGTGAGGGTTGAGTGATTAATTACTTCATGAGTTCAAATTCTCCATCAGGTGGCACAAAACTGACAGTCTTTTCCGAGTTAAACCTCGTCAGGTTCACGCATTGATGAAATGTGACATCATCAAGCTCTATTGTCTTTCCACTGCAGAACCACATCAACAAGATCAGTATAAATCAAGTTTAAGGGTAAAAAAAAACAAGTGAATTATTAGTGATATCGAACAATAATAAATGCTGGCCTGCAGAAATGAAAATAAGACAAGTGATGTTTCAAAAGATTATAGGAAAGAAAAAATGAAAGCACTGTAACTTAAGTTAGCGTTGCATGAGCACTGTAACTTAAGGGCAAAATGAACAGTACTATACCGTGCATAGAAAGAAAATGCCCTCTTTTCCAGAGGGAAAAACCTCAAAGAAAACCTCCATGCAACAGATGAAGATAAATACGGCAGTGTAAGAAACATAACAAGCTATATAGGGCTATTAAGGATCTCTATAAAAGATTATAAGAAATGATATTTTACAGCATCATTGTGAAACCCTATGCATTGACATACGTTTTAAACATGTAAACGTGCCATACGGTATTGATTTAAAGATGTAAATCTGCGATATCCTCCCTAGAGCTTACCAATGATAGCCGACTAAACAGAAAATCTGAAGCAGTTATTTTAAGAAACATTTCAAATTAAACTTACAACAAGAAGGGTATTATTCATAAACACAAATGAGAGATGAATTTTTAAATAAATCTTCCATTTCCAAGGAAAAAAAAAGGGAAACATCTTGGTTCTATCCATCTCCTTCCAAATACTCTAAAACCAATTTATCTGCTCATCAATGGATACATTTTCTATCCTTCAATCTACATGTGCAAAACATCTAAAGTTTATTTTAATAATCAAATCTTCAATCAATGTAACTCCAACCATTCCCCTAATTTATTCTTCTTAATTTTTTACACGTCTAACTTAACCTTTGCATTTCAGTAATACTCCACTTAGCTATCAATGACTAGTATTTGTTTGGAGGATATGGGATGTAATCCTTTTAGACTTGTCCACGGAATGAAGAGCCGTAAAAATAAAGTTCGGCTATTTTATCCATGATTCATGTTTAATTTGCAATCCAAAGAGTATTTCAAGATTTGTTAATGTCTTTCAATACAATAAAGAAGAATCTACCTTTCATTGAACTTCACTTCATTTTCGTCCAAGTTATAAATACTGTTAAAACAACACTCAACTGAATAATTAACGACCTCCATTTAAAAAAGAAGGAATAACATGTGTAATACTCAAAACTTATCTATTTAAAAAATTAACACCCAAGTTATTTCTTGTATTATCAACCTCATCTATTGCCATGTGCATGATCAAACTGTCGAGAATTTGACAAAGAAGCAAAAAAACAAATAGGTTCAGTTTTGTTGTGAACTTTGATATTCAAGCTAGAATTTAGAAATTTTATATAGGAGTGTGTTAGTTTGTAAATAACTGAGTTTCAAGAATTATGTATGTACTTGGCCAGAAAAGGACTCTCTAATTCCACCAAAAAAATGCAAAAGCAAATCAAATCTAACTTTGACGGAATCATTTAAGATTGAAGGAGGTAGCCACTACGGGTGTAAACGAACAGAGCTTGTGTTCGTGTTTGGTTCGTTTGAAATTTAGTTTGTTTGAAATAAGCTCGTGTTCGAAATTGTTCGTGAAGTCACTGTTCGTGTTCATTTCTTAATGAACGAGTCGAACACGAGCTGTTCGCGAACGACGAGCCAGTTTGATAGCCCCTAATATTAATACATATAAATAATATATTATATTAATTATATAACTTATATTATATAAATATATAATATCTATATTAGTATATTACTAATATAGTATATTAATATATATATATATATTATTATTAATTTATAATATATTATAATTTATAAAATTTAATTTTTTAAAATATCATAAATTATATATATATATATATATATATATATATATAATTTAAATTATTTTATATTTCGAACAATAACGATTCGAACACGAACGAACACATCAATGTTCGTGTTTGGTTCGTTTAACTTACAGAACAAAAAAAAAATTGTCCGTGTTCGTCTCGTTTACTTATCGAACGAATCGAACACGAACTCTTTGACGAACCGAACATAAACTGTTCGCGAACAACGAGCCTTTTTGACCGCCCTAGTAGCCACAACAATCTTTGTACTTAGAAATTCTTAAGAATCAAAAATGAAATTACGTGAAGCTTGGCTCAAAAGGCAAAAATTAAGGGTGAAGGTACCTTTGATAATTAGGGAAGACATTTCTTGAATCATGACAATGACAAACAACATTACTTGGAAGATGATGAAATCACTGATTCGATGGTGATAAACCATTGCAAGTTTCTTGGGAGATGACAGCGATGGCGTGGATTGATGTGGATGGGTGAAGCTGAGGATCTGAACAAGGTGTAGGAATCGTGATAAGAGGGTTTTGCGATGAACGATTGTTTGGATTTCTCAAGCGAAGGAGATAACAGGGTAACCAGATTTGGATGGAGTTGAACACAGTATTTGTTAAATCTTGGGAGTGAAATTAAGGAAGAGACCGAAGCACAAGGGATGTCACAAAAACATGGGGAGATCTTAATGGGTAAATGTTGTTGCCGAATCTGGCAAGTTGAATAATAAAATTGTAGGCAAAAGTAAATCCACAAAATCTCAAAGTTAAACATAATTATGTTAGTGAAGTTTGGGTTGAAGTTGTAGCTGGGTGCCAAATGGCTGAGGCTAAGGGCTGAGATAGGGAAAGATGGCATCCTGACAGGGGCAGCAACAAACTCGGATGGTGGTCAACTGATTTGATGAATAATGTGGCTCAAACACAATGTTGATGAGGAAAAAATTGCTTGAACATAGAAAACAAGGAAAATGTAAAGAGTGACAATGGAAAGCAACCTGGGAAGGTGCAAAAACAAAAGCACCAATGCTAGGATTCGAAATCCTCATCAGAGCATTTCAAATTGCTCTATCACTATAGACATTTAGGAAGGAAGAAGACAGAAATGTGACACCTATTCATCATTTATTTATCATCAACATCCTCAGTGTGGCATTTATAAAATACAAAACAATCTTAAGCTAATTAGTCCAACTAAGTAAACAATTGTTAACGGATAAACATCCTCCTAATATCCTAATTAGATTCATGACATTTTTATCACCAATACTATGATTCATATATCATCGATATTTTATACAATTTATATGTAAGTGTCCGTATATCATTTTATGGCATAATAATCCTAAGGTACCTCTTCATTTAAACATCTAAACTTAACTCTAGTAATTATATCCTAACCAATCACCCGCTACTCTACAACGCTTTATCTTTTCTCTCTTATAATGTTATATCATTACAGATCAAAAGACTCATCGAGCATAGGAGTCGTATTGATTCAGAGAAACCGTATCAAGCAGGAGAAGGATATTTTAAGAAAAAGCAAAAGGAGATCGGGAAAGGCAACTGAAGGATCAAAGTAGTACCTGTGTGTGTGATATTCAAACAGCTCGAGAGAGGAGACAAGGTGGTTGAAGGTCCGGGTTGTCCCAAAGCGTGTGATATTGACGATGGGAAGAAGATGGACCTCGTGTGCTTGCAGCAGAAGGATCATCATCGGTGTAAGGAGCAAAAAGCATACGATTCCTGGTGTGTGGAATCGAACGAAGAAGAAGACGAAAGACTCTCGCATGACCATCTCTGTGGTCTAGGACATAAATGAGGGTGATGCTGATTCCGATCCTGAGCACGATACCAGCGAGGTAGAACGACACATTCAAAGACAACAACAAAGGTGTGAGCAGCTCAGCATGAAATTTTGTGTCTAGGAAAGTTCATTAGGAGGAAGCAAAAGGCGAGTAGTTCAAGAGAAAAAAGTGTTCTCACGCGAAGCTATCAAATTGAGCTAACTGAGATTTCACTTGCAAGGGAATAAGGCCAAGGAGAAGAAACGAGAAGGCGAAGCACTATAGCGGAGCCAACGAGAAGGTATCATATGGGTTTTGGAGTGAAGCAGACAATGTTAGGAAAGCCACAACATAGGACTTATGAATTGAAATTGGGTTCGAGCATAAATGTTGATATGATATTATTTAAGAAAATTTTAACGTTTAATTAAAAAATAAAATAATAGAAATTAGGATGTTAGAATTTCAATGGATAAGTTATATATTAAATCAAATAATTGAGTGTTAAGATAAGTATAAAATAACCACTTAAGCATTTAATTAATTATTGTGAATATTTTTATAGGTATCAAATCAATGAACGTGAAATTAAAATAAAAGATTGGGAAACCAAACGACAATCAAATGGTATTGAGGTGAGTACTCATATTGTTATGCTATAGCAATATTTATTGTTACTGTCACTAGTATATTAAAATCAGCGCAAACTCATGATTTATGATTCTATTTGATTTTTGTTCGTATTGTAAGAATGATATGTGTTTTCAGCATTGTTTAAATTATTATAGACATTGAATGTTATACAAGTATAGTGACTATTATGCAAATAATAATAGAATAATCTTTATTAAATAGTGATATTTATTGTATGCTTGCACTTGAATATTTGGTTATGATAAAGTTGATCGTTTTATGGATTAGCGAGGAACGCAAAGTACCCGTGCACGTAAATGAAAACGGATATTAACATTGAAATATCTTAACCAATATAATTTTTTAAATAGTGCTCCTGTGACGATTGTACAGATATAAAATGATAGATACGTGTTACTAATATAGTAAAACATGTTGAATATTATGAACTATCATGAAAAATAATCTGAAAAAGTAAATTGTCTACTATTTTTATATTGATTTATATTATCTCCGACCTGCATGCATATCGTTCTCTTTTTGTTACGTTATTGTAATTTATAAGTATGAGTATCCACTAGCTTTGTTTAGCTTACTGCTGTTTTAAACTATTATTTCATGTTTAAATTATTTGATTAAAAAATACATAATAGAAGAAAAAATGTTTATAAAAGACGCGGACAACCAGAAATGAGGTAAATTTAACTGTATTGCTTTAGTTTACTTTCTTTAGTGGATCTTTTATTTGTTAAATGTTAGTTATAAAAAATAAATATATAAATTTTAATTTCCACCATCCGACCGTCTGTACCAGTCTTGATTAATTCTAAGCCCCAGATCAGATCGTGACATACTCTATACAAAAGATCCAAGATAACACTCAAGCCTACCAAACCTATCTATCACTTTATCTTCTAATGAATTGTTTGAAAATTGTCGATAAAACACTAGTTAAAATTGCATATCCTATGCTCAATCTTTGTTCTAATAATTATGACGTGTATCTTCGAAATATTTTCCCCATCATTCTTTTTTTTTATTATTTTAATGAATATTTCACTTATTAAAATTGTCATATATAAAAAAATATAAACTAAGGAACTACGTACATAATATTGTTTGTAAATATCGCCAATGCCCACAAAAAATTTTATTAATTCAATGTTGATTCTTAATAATATTATACATCTATACTTTATTTTATGAATAGTCACAACTTAAGCAACACTTCAAATAAAAACTAGTGAGTATTTCGGCACAAATTAATGTTTTTTTTTTCAAAAAAGAACCATCCGTAAAATAATACTTCTAGAAGGAAAATAAAATAGATGGAATAGAAAGTAAACTAATGGATACTTAATAGTTCATCAATGAGTGAAAATAAATATGAAGAAGATTGTTGCATCAGCATTGAGACTGAGCTAACCATTGTTGCAATTCAACATGAAGAATCACATATATTGCTAATTTGTCAACTTTAAAGAGAAACACGAGCTCATGAAACCAATAAAATAAAATGTGTTTAACAATCAAATCCATTAAATTCATAATAGCTGATAGATCCCAGTACATTGGATCTCTAGCAAATTAAAATTAAAGAGGGATTGATGAACGTGTCCTTTCACCTGCCTAGCATTGAGGCAACAAATTGAACCCAAAGTCATAAATTGATCAAAACCAGCATAACCCATATTAAATTTTAGGGTTGATTTAAAAAAGCAGAAGAAGCATCACGTATCCTAATTCAACCAGGTAAAAAATCCATTTGCATTTAAATACTGGACCAGAGTAAAGCATGGTTCTAAAAGCAAAAAACAAATTTGGTAAGCGAATCTGGCCAGGCTTCTATAAAGTTCAAAGTTATCCAACACAAGTCAACCTGGTCAATACAGCGCTAACCTTTATTGATCACACTCATATATACCAGCCCCGTCACAAAATATATAATATTTGAAACAAAACATGATGCAGAAGCAACAATATATTGTTTGTCCTTTACAAGATGATGCAAAAAAATGTTAGAAGTTCCGAGCAATTTCCAATGACAAAAAATAGAAGGGAAATTATCATATATAGCACACAATTCTTATGTATTTACATTGTTAGGAGTTATATTAGAAAGTAATTTATTCATTTTAGAAATTATCCAACACAATTCAAATCTCTAATGACAAAAAACAAATTTGGTAAGCGAGTCTGGCCAGGCTTCCATGAGGTTCAAAATTATCCAACACAATTCAACCTCGAAACTTTATTGATCACACTCATATATACCAGCCACATCACAAAAAATATAATATTTTAAACAAACATGATGTAGAAGCAACAATATATCGTTTCTCCTTTACAAGATGATGCTAAAAAATGTTAGAAGCTCCAAGCAATTTCTAATGACAGAAAATAGAAGGGAAATTAAAATATATAGCACACAATTCTTACGTATTTACATTGTTAGAAGTTATATTAAAAAGTAATTTATTAATGTTAGAAATTATGAGTATCAAATTTATTTTCTTAGATTAGAGTAATTTCATTTCCTATTTTATGCTTACGTTGCTTCCATTATCTCCAATTAATTAATATGAATTGATTAATTGGATATATAGATGTTATATCTTTCATTTCATTTTATTTCCTTTTTATTGTCTTTCCTATTCTATGATTGATTAGGATTTATTTATACCCCCGTTTAATATCAATAAAATGATTCCTGAATCCTGAAAATCAACATGGTATCAGAGTCAGATTCTCTACCCTAGCCGCTAGTCCTCCCTCCAGAGCCACCGGACTCCCCTCCTGCCATCCTCCAGAGCCACCGGACTCCCTTCCTGCCATCCTCCTAGCAAGAAGGGACACTTTCACTCCCTGCAGGCTGTCCGCAGGCCCTTGCCATCGGAGTAGTCCCTGCAACCCCTCTGAAGTGCAATCTCCCTTCCCGATCTGTCGAGTCGGGAGTTGCGACATTGTCAGCCTCCAGATAGCGGGAGTTTTCATTTCCAAGGGAAATCCCGACACTAAAGCAGGAATTTTTGTCTCTAGTGGATATCCCAACCTACTTCGGGGTGACTTACTTTGTCTAGCGAAAATCACAATCTGCCAGCTAGATTTAGTTCCTCTTCCCAATGTAAATAAACAAAGGAAGACCTCTTTTCCTTGTTGTCTTCACCATTGGTTCTCCTGTCCCCGTTTTTCCCTGCAGGTTTCACCCACTGATCCTTCCAATAGAATTTTCCAGCCGCTGACCTTCCTTCCAATCTCCTTCCAGGATCATGGGGGTACCTACCTTCAACCTTTCGCACCACTGGCACTCCCTCATGCAGTCTTTCCCGTTGCTGGAACTACCTCTGAAGATTTTTCCCTGCATATTTCAGGCAGCTGAACTCCTTCCTTGCATACCTATCGGCCGTCAAGCCTACTCCTGCAGGTTGGACCTCCTCCCAAGATTGTCAACTCTCTCTCTGCAAATCTCTAACTGTCATAAATTATCTCTGTGAGCTGAAACATCCCTGCAAACCTTATCAGCATCTTCCTGCAGGCCCAAATTCCAGCAGCAACTTTTGTATTGTCCTTTTCCATTGCACATGCATGGATTGTGGAACCGACAGGAAGCTTGTTAAAGAGAAGTTCATCTTTGATTTGCTTTCAAAATGACTTGAGGAAGGTTATTACAAAGGCAAGACTAGATGCCTCTTTGAATGTAATCCCAACAGCCAGCCCTTCTCCGTAGGTTCCTTCCCTCTTGTTGAAAAGCTCTATGCAGGTCCTCTATTTTTTCCTTTGCCACTGGAACTCTCCCTGCAGCAGGAAGTATCCTGTTGCAATCCGTCTTCGTTACAGACCATTTTCCAAAGCCTTTTCTGCAGCAGGTCCTCTTCTGGAGCTTTTTCCTGATTCAACGGAATCTTTCCTGCGTCAGGCCATCCTCCGGAGCTATTCTTGCAACGGGCCATCCTCAGGGCCGATTTTTCCTGTCCGTCGTCCGAACGGTTCTCTACGTTCGGACGCCAGTTACATAATGACACGTGGCGTCCGGGGGTCCACAAGTCCACGTCGGAAAGAAAATGAAAAAAAGAGGGAAAATGTCAGGCCAGGCCCAGCCAGACCTCCTGCCATTTGAAATCCCGTCTATTTGTTGAATACAGTCTTTTTTGTTCCCTCGCCTCTGCACTTTCTAGTAACGATGAGAATAAATAGCAGAAAAGTGATTTTTTTTGCTCTATTACGATTTTCGAAAAGTGCTTTTTTGGCTCTTTAGGGTTAACGAAAAGTGATTTTTTTGTTCTTTAGGGTTTCACTTTTGCTGCGAGAGATGGAGTTTGATTTCTCTCTTAATGAAGAAATATGAAGCATGAATTACGAAAACAACTCGTTTGGGACGGAGGTAAGATTAACTTTGCCCAGAATGTTTTTGTTGAAGAGATGAGTAATAACATATTTAAGATCGGTTTTCATGAAGATTTTTCTGGAGTATTTTTAGTGTATTTTTGATGTATTTTTGATGTATTTTTGAAGTATTCTTTGAGTTTAGATTAAATTTAAGTCTACTATATACATGGGTGATTTGTTATTTTGAGACTGTTGTCTTAAATTTAGGGTATTCCTGCTAATTGATGTTAATTCTGTGTTTTTTCATGAAAATTTTTCTGGAGTATTTTTAGTGTATTTTTGGTATATTTTTATAGTATTGCCGAGTTTAGGTTAAATTCAAGCCTACTATATATATATGGGTGATTTATGTGTTATTTTGAGACTGTTGCTGCCTTAGATTTAGGGTATTCCTGTTAGTTTATGTTAATTTTGTGTTTTTTCATGAAGATTTTTTGAAGTATTTTTAGTGTATTTTTAGAGTATTGCCGAGTTTAGGTTAAATTCAAGCATGTTATATATATGGGTGATTTATGTGTTAGTTTGAGACTGTTGCTGCCTTAAATTTAGGGTATTCCTGCTAGTTGATAATTCTGTGTTTTTTCATTAAAATTTTTTTGGAGTATTTTTAATGTATTTTTAGAGTATTGCTTGGGTCATATACGTATGCGACTAACTACATTATATAATTTCGATTTGTAGTTATCTGCGGCGAAAGTGATTCGAATGATCCGATTTTACATGATTTCTTAATATTATTGTTCGTAATGAGGTAAAGAACACGAAACATTGTGTCTTTATGCACGTCGTATTCGAATTGATGTCATAAGGATCACAACGATTAATGGCGAGCTTGATTAGTCATCGAAGGATTATCTTTGTC
>CM040424.1:87130890-87138390 GCA_022702705.1 Papilionanthe hookeriana x Papilionanthe teres
AATTAGGGGAAGATAAATAACAATCTTCACAAATAAATCAAAAATCACACTACATGGAGTCAATCCACTTCGGACTAGAGCAAAGATGAGGCACTCTCACCAGGCGTAGGTGGAACACCTGCAACCCTATCCTTAGCTTGAGAAAGATCGGTTGCGTCCCCAACCTCAGGCCTTCTAGGAATACTTAGAGCGCCCCCTTTCATCCGCTAATTTTGAATGTCTGACGCCCGTGCATGGACGACTTCCTAGGCCCTTGACACACCAATGGAACACCGTCTGATGAATCACTCTCATCTTTATGCCACCAGAGAAACTGCTTTTTAAAGCCAGTTGTTTTATTGTTCTTTTCTTAGCGGATCGGCTATCCTCGGGGTGTCTTCGCCGCTTGTCAATCGAACTGACATGGGTAGGACATATACATCTATATGTATATGTATATATATATATATATATATATATATATATATATATATATATATATATATATATATATATATATATATTTGTATATGTTTATATCCATATGTATATGTACACATATGTGTGTGTGTGTAATATATATATATATATATATATATATATATATATATATATATATATATATATATATATATATATATATATATGCACACACACACATATGGAGCTCACACAGAAAAGAAGCGTTGCGGGCCGTACCTCGAGAATACAAGATATATCACATCACAAGGAAAAGAGAAATAAAAAAATTCGCGTAAATATAAATTGTTCAAGAAGCAAACAACACAATTTACATTTATTCAGATATAAAGGACTTTACAACTGGCTCATCACCGCTTGAGGAGCGACTAATCCGCACTTCAATAACTATTTGTACAATACCCGATCACCTAACTTAAACATATCAACATTATCAGCCTCACCCTAGAAATTGAAAACCAAGGAAACTTCACACACATTTCCAAGTCCGAAAGCTAGCGCACCATCTCCTTCCGAAGAAGCCCAGTTTCAGTATGATGGTCACAGCTTCGACCTTGAGTTCGAGGATCTCGGTCAATAGTTTCTCAAAAAGAGAGTCCAGCTTCGATTTCAGCTTGTTTATGTTAGCTTCCCATTGAACCTTAGCTATCTTTCTAGTTTCGATCTCACAGGCGAAGAAGTTTACTGTCTCATCCATGCAGCGAACCACATAGTCAGTCGACTTCCTTTTGGCTACCTTCAACTGATCTCCTACGACCTTCCGAGGAATTGGTATCTGACCTCCAACAGCCTCTAGCGAGTCATAAACATGAATCAGGTCTACTACAAGAGAAAGTGAAATTAGGGGAAGATAAATAACAATCTTCACAAATAAATCAAAAATCACACTACATGGAGTCAATCCACTTCGGACTAGAGCAAAGATGAGGCACTCTCACCAGGCGTAGGTGGAACACCTACAACCCTATCCTTAGCTTGAGAAAGATCGGTTGCGTCCCCAACCTCAGGCCTTCCAGGAATACTTAGAGCGCCCCCTTTCATCCGCTAATTTTGAATGTCCGACGCCCGTGCATGGACGACTTCCTAGGCCTTTGACACACCAATGGAACACCGTCTGATGAATCACTCTCATCTTTATGCCACCAGAGAAACTGCTTTTTAAAGCCAGTTGTTTTATTGTTCTTTTCTTAGCAGACTGGCTATCCTCAGGGTGTCTTCGCCGCTTGTCAATCGAACTGACATGGGTAGGATTGTGCGAGGGGCGAACCTTTTTGACAGTTAACTTAAAGGCTTTCATCAGGATGTCGTTCGTAGGTACTCGTTCATCAAGAGCGCCCTCTTCTTTTCACTCGCCTTCAGAACGTCTGTGGAGAAGGCGATCAAAAAGCTCAAATAAGAAAAATATTCTAGAACCACAACCCTAATGATAGCTTCTTTATAGAATGGCAATGCACGAAACTTCATGAAGTTTAATCTTTAAGTGTTGATTTTAAAAAGAAGGAAATAATTAAAGTTGCATTTAATGTGTCGTGTAACTTTCTTGTTTTTGTCACAATTGTCACTTTTAGAAAACATTAAAGTTTGCAAACTAGATATGTATAACCGAATTTGTGCAACACGAATCTTGACGCAGGGGTAAGCAACACGACGGATGAGGTGGGTCCCAGCCAAAATGAGTCAAGATCAGTCAACGAAACTCATTGGGTTATTCATAAAATTGATACTCGATTCAGAAGATTAGCACAGAATCTCATTGAACCGTTTAACTAGATAGCGACCCAATTGACATCAGAGCCGAGCAAAAGATATCTGCAGGACCAGCCGAACGAAGGACTTTCTATAACCGAGCAGACAAGGGAGGCAAACCGAGATTTTGAGGAAGTCATAGATAAGGTCGACTGAGAAACTCTCATATTACTCTCTCATAATTCAGTACGTCAAATACAGACGAACAATGGTGGGCTGACGAGCAAAGGGCCCATGCCTTCAACAGATACTTATTTAACCCATTTTGATATATCAAAATAATTGAATTTAATACCCCTAAACTCCTTTGTACAGAGTAGATGCATAAATGTAATTATGTACTTAATGTATCTCCTATACCTATCATTATAAAGGGAAAAAGGGGCTCATTTTTATTGTTCATCCCTCATCATATTATCTGTGCTTTATTTCTTGGGCTGTATTCCATACATTTTTGGGTCCAACAGAAAGTGAACGTGGATTTGCCATATTTTTATGATCACAAGGATTCAAGTGGCTATATCAAGTGGCTATATCAAGTGGTTATGAACCATTGAACATGTCTTTGAGCATTAGGAGATCCCACCAGAGGGAATAGTGAAACCAGCATTCAACAAATTAAAGGAGTGCATCCTTTTTGTGGGAGAACATGAAGATTGATTGACAGTGAGAAAGGAAGAGTAAAATTACTATATGATCCAATATGAAACAGGAGTTGCATCACCAGTATCAACTAGTTCATTACATATAAGATGTTCAAACCCTTAATTTAAAAGTGGAGAGACAACATTATCGATGACCATCTCATCTTACAACTAGAGTACACCTAAGAGAACATCGAGGCTTACCCCACATGAGAAGAAACTAATTCAAAATTGAGAATAAATGGAACCGATCTACATTATCAAATCCATTATAGCAGGAAGTGTTTTAAGTGCCACAATTTGGACCTGCAAAATTAGATTATATAATCCGAAGAATGATATCTTTCACTGATCATAGAGTAGTTAAAGAAATTAATAATAATCGATGAGAATATGTGAACATTTTTCATAGAGAAATCTCAACTAATAATCAATAAGGAAGAGACACCAACGATTCCAACTGACTCTACTTGAACTAACAATAGTGTGAGATATGTAAATACATAGTACGTGAGCTGTGCATATTCGAGAATAAAATTTACATCTATAAAATTCTTTCGTAAAATTATCAAATATTAAAATTCATATGAAAAAATATTTATATAAAAATTACTTGATTTAAACGGCCGAGTAATTTATTAAAGATTGGACCGACGGGCTGCTGACGTCGCCGTCCATATAAGCCTCGCCGGCGCGTGGGCCTTACTTTGCCGGGCCACAGATAACAGCCCCTGACATCACTGCTATCGTCACTTGACGTTATCTCCCCCTCCCTCCTATTTATTCTTCCCCACCCCGACAATCTCTCCTTCCCACTACCCCCCTCAATTCCAAAACTCTCCTTTTTCTCTCCCTTCCTTCTCCAAACATGCACAAAACAATCCCCTACACCCCTGCAAAACCTCGGGTCCCACCACCCTCATCCGCCGCCGGAACACTGCCGTCTCCGGCGACTCCCGCCGCCGACTTCAAAGCCAGCATGCTATCCAAAGCAGTCGCCGAGAACCCAGTGGTGGTGTTGGGCTTGCGGGGGTGCTGCATGGTACACGTGGTGAGGCGACTGTTGCAGGGGCAAGGGGTAAACCCCACGGTATATGAGGTCGGCGACGACGACGAGGCCGCAGCGGTGGCCGGACAAATCGCTGGCGGCGGAGGCGACGGAGGATGGGAAAGTGGGGCCCAGCCGAAGATCCAGCTTCCGGCGGTTTTTATTGGGGGCAGTCTCGTGGGGGGGTTGGACCGGCTGATGGCGGTTCATATCTCCGGTGAGCTGGTGCCCATCCTGAGGGACGCTGGGGCCCTTTGGCTTTGATTTGTTCCGCGGGTGTAATTTACCTCTTTGTTTTCCAGTAGTTTTCAATGGGTGGGCCAACGAGATGGATATTTTTGTAATTTTTCGTGTTTCGACGCATTTGGTTTGGAAATTGTGAATGTGAATCGGGAAATACACGCAAATTTTGTTTGGTATTGACTCGGGAATTTGATTTTTCCTCCTTAAATTTCCATTTGAGCGTCTGCAAATTATTAGGAGGGAAATCACCAAAATAATTTACCTATCAAATTTCTATTGGGCTTCCAACTAAGCTTGAGAGAAGTTCCTATTAATCCATCTTATCAATAAACTCATATGATTTAATTTTTTATATAGATTTTTTTCATATTTTATTTTTCAATTATTAATATTTTTCTTGAAAATGTTTGCATATTTTTGTCATCTATTTCCATTTAAGATTGGGATTTATTTTATTTTTTTGTTTGTTTCAATATTATCCATGATGCCAATTGCCTACTACAAATGTGAGCCAAAGTTGAAAAATAGAGTGGGTAGCAGTATATTGAGACCGAATCTAATTAATTTATGAAAGATTTAGTTGCATACGTCATCTTGACTTATTGATTGAGAGCAGAGGCGACCAGACGTTGGGTTCGGGGGAGCAATTGTCCCTCTTGGATTTTGGAGTTTAAAATAACGAAAGTGGCACTTTTGTCTTTTTGCCCCTCCCCCAAAGATATTATTACATTGCTCTTGCCAATTGGCCTCTTTCACAAAAAGACAGTGAAATCTTGGCAGAGCACAAATATGAGGTGGTGGTTAGGAAGATGAAAGGGGGCGATGGAAGATGGAAGCGCTTTGACGAGGAAGAGGAGGTCCTGGTCATGGAGATAACCGATCGTGTGGTGAACTGGTTAGTGGTAGAGCAAGTGGATGGCTTACTTAATAAATTTAATATCCTCTACTGAATAAATGAATTACTCCATTAATACATCTACTAAATGCACACTTAAAATTATTGTTATTGTTGTGTTTATAATGCTTGGGAAAAAATGAGAAATGACCATTTAAGAAAAAGGATCATTTACTTACATGTCACTCAATTTCGATGTATTTAATAGCTAACACTAAAACCTTAATTTTTACATACATACCACCTTAAAAATGCATGAAATTATGTATTTCACTTTTTAAAAATTAAAACAGCTGTATTTTTCATGTGATATGAAATATTTCAAACGTATAAATGTTTTAGATATGCAAAATACATGAGAAATAAGTGATATGATAAAGATTAGCATTTTGTGGTAATATTGAATTATCTTAATCCATTAATCAAGGAAATTACTTGAAACTTCTTCATCTCCTTACAAATCATAATGAAGAAGTGAAAACAAGTTTGTCCCCCTTAAAAAAAAGAGGGATTGATTCTATCCCTGGTTGGGAGCTTAGACTTTCAACCAAGAAGCCATGGCTTGAGGGCCTTGCATATGTGGTGGACGTGTGTTTACAATTAAAATTTTGCTAATTTTATGAAAAAAAAATATGTTAAATCCCTTATCCAGAGAAGATAGATCCAATCAAATTTGAGAGAGAGAGAGAGAGAGAGAGAGAGAGAGAGAGAGAGAGAGAGTAAAGAAATGTTCAGCATAAAATAAGAAGGAACAAATAGATGAGTTTAAACAACAAAATCCAAGATTATATATATATATATATTGTAGAATCTTTTTATGAAGTATAATTCAGTAAAATTCGTGAATCTAGACAAGATTGAAGAGACCTTGTGAAAGAAACAGAAGAAAGCTCAGGGGATTTTTAGAGAGAGAGGGTTAGAGAGAGCTCCCTTTGTACTTTTTATTTATACAAACATAGAGTCTATGTGTCAATGTAGAGGTCTAAATAATAAAAAAAAAGTTACATTATAGGTTGTGCTATACAAAGCCTAATTAGATTTGTTGTTGATAAGATTCTTAGTATGGGCATCCGATAACCAATAAATACTTACATACTTGATGATGGATTGAAGTTCTCTCCCTTCGATCTCAAAGAACAATTTATCGAGCTCAATGATGTTGCCATGTAGCCATTGAAAAACTCGGTAGGAGAATTATGCTAATATAAATGAGCCTAGGAAAAAAACTCAAGAAATGTGAGAAAGCTCTGTTGGAGCAGCTCGCCTTAGGGCTTATGCTCAGCGAGCTCGATCGAACAAACTCACATGAATGCTGACGAGCTTCAGAGGTACTCGTTAGCTTCTTCTGGGCTGAAAAAATTGTGCAGCTTCTAACCATCAAAAGTACGACTAATGCGTATGTTTGGTATGGTCAAATCAGATCTTTAAGTCATAGTCTAGGGCTTGGTACATTAGGCCCATGAGGCACATTTAGTATTTGAGCTTTCCTATTGTTTAAATAAAATCTTAGATATACATTTAGTTCCCTGATTCTCTTTGCATTTCAAGATGATACTATGAGAAGAATGCAAGAATAATTAGTTACCCATATGCATGATTAAAGGGATGTGAGGATCAAAACAAGCGCTCCGTCCTGTTGGGTTTATCCAGAGATATATTTGTTCATAATCAATCGAAATGGTGATTTCCACCATCGGTAATTTTTATTGGTCACGCCTTGAAGAATGATCACAAAATTTACTGTTGAACTCAAACTTTTTTTCTTTAGGGGGCTTAAAAGCTATGCATACAGGGAGTAGTCATAAGTACTCTCAAGTAACTATGTATCTTTCCCATTCAAGAGGCTTTGCTTTTTAGGTGGCAGAAGTTGCTCATTATATTATTATGACCCATACATGATAGAAGAGGATTTTTCTTTGCCGAGTTACCTTGGGCTAGAGCACAAGCTGTTTAATTAGAAATGATTGTTATGACTTGATTCAATCACTAGAAGATCTATAATCCCAAAAAGCGAGGGAATAAAGTGTGAAGAATTTGAGACTTCCCTATTATAGAGGGTACACTGATATTCATTCTTTAGGATTACTAGAGAATAATTATCATATCAAATGAAGCTTGTACCACATAGATTTTGCAATGTCCTTCAATGTGTCGTTACCTTATCACGAGAAGAAAAAAACATTAGTAGCAAAAAAAATTAATTTCAGTAGTTATAAAAAGAAATTGTTGTATTAAATCCCTATGTAATATTTGATATATAATTGCATAAGTGCTTGCTAAGAGTTGTAAGTTCGAGGCTTCATTCTTGTAATTCTTTCATTTGTTCTTAAGAATCTATAATTAGTTTAATCCTATCCAATGAGAGAGATTTATAAAGAAGAGATGGATGTCTAAGAGGAACGATTGAAAGCAATTATACAATAGAGGATGAAGAGAGGGAAAAATTCTATGGGTTCCCATGATTT